>JADRCD010234986.1:0-41888 GCA_019843815.1 Montemys delectorum
AACAACAATTACTAACTAGTACCCTCAGAGCTCCCAGGGACCCAACCACCAATCAAGGACTATACAGGGTGGGATTGAATGTACTGGCAGCAGGTATATAGTAGAGGATTGCAAATTCGATCATCAATAGGAGGAAAGGACCTCGGCCTTGTGAAGGTTTTGTGCCCCAGTGTAGGGGAATGCCAGGGCCAATAAGTGGGAGAGGGTGGGGTGACAGGCATTGGGAGGGGGGAGGCAAAAGGGGTTTGTTCTTGTTTTTGTTTGTTTGTTTGTTTGTTTGTTTGTTTTAGAGGGGAAAATGGGAAAGGGAAAATGTACATGTAAATAAAGAAAATACCTAATTTAAAAAAAAAAAAAAAAGACTGGTTTGAGAATGCATTATTTGAAATCAGGTTCATACCAGGTTGATGGCATGGCTCGTATCTTTAATCCTAGCATAGGAGGTCAGGTCTCTGAGTTTGAGGCCACCTTGGCCTACACAGTAAGTTCCAGGCCAGCCAGAGATGCATGCCGAGACCCTGCTAAAAAACAAGACAGTCATAAAACTAGGCTAATATTATGACAACCCTTAGTATACAAAGTTAAGTGTTCTGCTTTGATGCTGTTAGTGTTGGCAGCCAAGAGGACTTTATCACTTCATCTTCCCAACGCATCTTTCTCTTTGATAGTTAAGGCCATGAGTTTTCAGAGCATTTATATGGGAAATTTGAAGAAGGCAGAGCTTTATATAGTTTTTGCAAGAAATATGTCTTATTAGAATACTTTGTGATCATGATGAGTTGATTATATTAAAGCAATTACCTAGTTATGATAAAAAAAAAATGACTCTTCTGTCTTCAAGCCTTTTTACACAGCACTGATAGGTTTTGTAGAGTGCTTGAAGTCAGAACAATGGGCACTATTTATCTTTTCCCTTCTTGCTTCTTTTCTTAACAAGATCTTGGCATAGGGCTTTGGCAAGCTCACTATGTTAGGCACCATTGCCTGCTGAGATGTGAGGGCTTGACTTTGGGCCTAAAGCCATCATAGCTCATTATACCTTCCTATGTTTCCAGTAAATATACTGATAAGTATTATTGTGGTGAAGAGAACAATGTGGATGATGACTGAGTCACCTTCATGACTTTGATGCTTAAGCCTCACACCAGTATGCTATATTCTTAAACAAGAAGATTAGCCTCCCTTGTTCACTAATACAGTCTGTAATGTGGTCATGCCTTAGATGTGTGGACTGGTTTCTAGGGGCTACTGAACACATGAGTACTTTTAAAACCCAGTTTACTTTCTCCTATGTATCTGCCCGAAATAAATGTCTTATCTTCATGTAACTATAAAAGTAGACATTAGGAGATTTTGTAATGCTCCTGTGATTATGGCTCAGTAGAATTTTAGTAATAATATTATAGTATATATGGTTTTTATGTGATCAGATTAGGTTCTGTTTAGCATACAGAATAGAAGAGTCTTAATATTCCATTTCTGGACTTACCTTGAAATTGTGTTATATTAATGTTTTAATAACTTTCTTATAACTTCTATTGTATGTGTATATGTATTTTATATACGATTTTGGTCACAGCAAATTTCCGAAGTAATATAATAGTATGACAGTTCTTCAATTCCTTTATTTTGTTTTAATTCAGAGATGTCGTAATTACTGATCTACAAAGAGCATGAATTTACATTTCATCGTTTAGTGCCATGCACTTTTTGGAATTGAATGAGACTTTTCATTGCAATGGGTGACTTCTAAGTACTTCACATGCATCATTGCCAACTCCCAAATATTCATTTTTAACTCTTTCCCATTGTGAACAGAAAGTGACAGAGCAAATTATATTCCTTGTTTTAAGTATGGCCCATTGCCTAGTCTTGTAGGCCTTTTGAGCTGTGACTTGGGACATTTTACATGACTGAAAATGAAAACAGAAAAGGCTTTTATAATGTAAAAATTGTATCAAACTCAATTTCAGTAATCTTTAGGAAGTTTTAATGTAGTTCAAAGACAGAGTTGGATAGTTGTGATGGAAATTGTTTATTATTTGGCTTATGGTAGAAAAATTGAGGCTAATTAATCCAATTCTTGTTCTGTCTAAACTGTAGGAATCCCATCTCTGCTGACAGTGATTGGTTCATGTCAATCACGAGTGGGGTTTTCTATGCTAGGTGAAAAATGAATCTTTTATAAAAGGAAGGGACCCTTTATAAAAGAAAGCTAACCTATTTCCTACTGGATAAGAACAAGGATATTTCCTTGTTACTACTGGCAGTCACCTTACACCCAAAAAGGAAATGAGACTGTGCCCAAAGTGCACATCCTCAAGAGGAAGCATACAGCATCACAGAAAAAAGAGCTAGAAGCAGCCTCATTTTGAGTTTCCTCTTCTGCAAGTCAATCAGATGAGTCAGTTTAACTGAGTTTGTACTTTCTGATTTGTACTCTCTGTTATTGACAAACTCCATTTATTATCTCCATTGTCTGTTTCCATTTCATAGAAACTGAAAACTGAGTGTAGAAGAGGAAAGTTTGCTAATGTTGATGCCAGCGATGTACTGAATGTGTCGGCAGGAGACAGTTCACTGGCATCTGCTTTATATAATTTGTACTGCCAAAAACAATTAGAGTTAATATTTGATATTGTGAAAGCAGACTAGTACAACTGAGGCTTGGTGAAGTTGTATTATATTATTAAAGAATTTCAAAGACCCTTACCTGTTATTTTTTTCATTGACATACTTGATGTGTATGACAAATATCAATGTACTCAGTTCAATCTTCTGAAATCTATCCTTCTATGTTTGAAAGTTATAGTTTCTTGTTATCAAACACATTCTATGGGCACTGTTAGAGAAAGAGATACATTTGTAACAAATAAAATGCTTATTTAAATATAAATTCTGGGAGCCAAACTGCTGGATAGCTCCTAAGCCCACTTAGAAGAATCAAGAAAATTATTCTTCACTAGAAAGTCATAGAAAAGCCGCATTAAAATATGTACAAAATTTCAAGTGTTTGGCTAGTGTATATCTTTAATTTGTGTTCTTGAGTGGCTGAGAAATTTATAGTGTATGTTTGAAGTTCACCTGGTTGCAAAGAGGGACTAAGTTTAGCTAGAGTGATTTGCATTTTCTGTTTCTTAAAGGTGTAAACTGAACTTTGTAACTAGTTAGTACTGTTATGAACTTTGAGCATAAAAAGACTCCATAAAAAATACCTATCTTCTATGTAATAGAAATGGCGTGCGTGCGTGCGTGTGTGTGTGTGTGTGTGTGTGTGTGTGTGTGTGTGTGTGTGTGTATGCATGCTCACGTGCACATGCGTGCTTGTGTGAGGGGGTTAGAGAGGGGTAGACACACAGAGACAGACACAGAGACAGGCACACAGAGACAGACAAAGACAGAGTTAAAGACTATAATATAATTTTTTCTGTTATAATCATATGAATCTGTTTGATGAATAACATAACTTTTTAATACATTGAGTATGTTTAAAAATGAGAAGTTATTAAAATTAAGTGATTTATAATGAAAATTCACGTTTCCCTGTAGCAATCCTATAAAAGATAGACTTTTATTTGAAACATCTTACATTGAGATTGTCAAAAGAATTTCTTCCTATTTTAATATGATTACTATTTGGGGTGTCCATTTTAAACAGAAAAGCTGTGCGCCTTGTCTTCTTTCTGTCTTCAGATATGGTCCTTGACCAGCAGGTCAGCTCAGGCCAGCTGAATGAGGATGTACGCCACAGGGTCCATGAAGCTCTGATGAAGCAGCATCATCACCAGAACCAGAAAAAGCTCACCAACAGGATTCCTATTGTCCGATCTTTTGCTGATATTGGCAAGAAACAATCAGAACCAAATTCCATGGATAAAAATGGTAAGTGCTCCTCTGTATCTACTATAGGCCATGAAGAATTAAATTCTTTCTAAATACTTAAAACCTTTTATTTGAAAATTGTTTATTGAAATTAACGTTGTTTTAATAGAATTGTTCCCTTTTGTGCGCATATATATGTATATATATATATGTATAAGTGTGTGTATATATATACACACACACAAATACACTGTATATTTGTCTTATTTTATCATCAAATTGTAGGCATTTTATCAAAGAACTTGTTTCTAGAAAGGCTCATAAAAAGAGTAAAATAATCCATTTCCAATTCTAACTTACAGATCCAAACAGCAAACCTAATGGAGCACATCTTCTATCTTGACCTAAAAAGTCTAAGCCTCTTCCTTCTCATAGTTGAGAAGAGTAATAAAATGGTTTATGATGTGCTGACCTTCTAGTTAAATTATCTTTTTTTTTTTTTTTTTTTTTTTTTGGTAGAAAAAGGTTTTCCCATCTTGGTCTTGGTCAACTGATTTCATTACTGATAATATAGTAATGAAACAGTTAACATAGCAGCTAACATGGTCCTGCCAATCAGAAGCCTCCTCTGTGCCCTTGAGCACAGTGCCCTGTATAGGGCAACATCTTGGTGTGCAAGGAGCATCCTCACCATTTTCACACAACAGCATACTTGAGCAATATTATTTTCTTGTAACCCTGCTCTTTTGCTTTCTCCTGGAATGAATTTAGTCATTCATCATTTACATTAAGAAATTACTTCATAGCTTCATAAAGGAAAATGAAGTTACCATAAAGATAATATGAATTTGTTATCCTGTATCAACTATAAATGCTCTTCAGTTCTAAAAGACAAAAATTAATGACTGCCATATAGCTCAGTCAGTAGAATGTTTGTCTAGTATTCACAGTGTTCCATGTTTTATCTGCAGCACCAAGTGAATGGGATATTGTTATCCATTACTATTCATAATCCCAGAATTTAGGTAGAAGCTGCAGAAAGTTCAAGATCAACCTCAAGTACATAGAATGTGCACAATTAGCCTATCAATAAGATATTGACTTTAAAAAATTCAAAGATGAAAATACTTTCAAATGATTTATTAGAAAATTGACCGCAGTAACACGAATTGACAGAACAGAATATTTTTGTGATTTCCTTCCCTTTTCAAAAGTTTTAGACATATTTTATAAAGACATGAAGATATATTTTCTTTAGTCTTTGTATTGTGAGGGTGTTTTCATACTACTGAGTCAAATGTACACAAACAAAAGAAATACTTCAATGAATTGTTCAGTTTGTTTCAGAGTATCTTAAGGTCATTAAGTACATTAAGTCTCAGGATTTAATGTTGAATAGTAATGAATTATATATTTCTAATTGAGAAGTAGCATTTGAAATATTTGTTTTTTATTTAGGTACTGTGAAAGAAGTGACTGGGTAGACAGAGTTCTCCCTTTTCTTACAGTGGAAGGCTTGTTACTTGAGCCCCCACTTTGTTACCTTTTGGTACTCTCTAACCTTGTCTGTTGTTGCTCTGTGTTTCTATTTTGATTGTATATCTGTATAAGAATGTATTGTCTTCTATTTATTGCATACTATAAAGCCAACAAAAGCAACTGAATATTTTGTTTTTAATTTTTAATAAATGAAAGATACAGAAATGAAACATAGATACTGTCCTTGACTGACTATAAAGCATTGGTATTACATAGAAGCATGTTTATGGCTATATATGCAAAGTGTCATTGTAAGTGTCATATGCAGCCGAACAGTGGTGGCACACGCCTTTCATCCCAGCACTTGGGAGGTAGAGGCAGGCAGATTTCTGAGTTCGAGGCCAGCCTGGTCTACAAAGTGAGTTCCAGGACAGCAAGGGCTACACAGGGAAACCTTGTCTTGAAAAAAAAAAAAAAAGAAAGAAAAGAAAAGAAAAAGAAAGGTATCACATGCATGCCATGGCATGTACCAACTTATATTAGTAGATTCTACTGACTATTTTGAAGATGTAGAACTAACATTGAGACAAATACTATATTTAAATTAATTCATATTCAAAATTATAATTTGATTTAAAACATATACATATTAATGTGAAATTGAAGATTTTATAATTTGAGATATAAATGTAGTGGTTTACTTTTTAAAGGGAAACTTGAGGACAATTTTATTAGATTTTTTAAGAGAAAAACCCCTGGGTAGACAAATGGTAAGTTCTGGCAGTTGCCTAGAGGAAGAGAATAGAGAACTGGAAAAACCATTCTGTAGACGTTATTGTTGCTTTATAGTGCTAATACTTATTTTGTTGGCCAAGGTTAAGAAATCCAATCTAGATATTTAGTAACTTTTATGAGAAATTTAAGTTTGCTTGATATTAAAGTCTTATTAAAATATCCCATGTTCAAATTTTCCCAGAATTTTGAAATATTTTTGATAAATTAAACAGTCCTCATTTTGTTAAATTTTTAGAAATCAGACAATAATGTGTAGAACAAAATGTGTTTCTTGAAACAGCTAATCATCATATGTGATACAATTTCTATATTGTTTACTTCAGTCTTCACTGAGACTGATGTTTGTATTTGAAATTAGGTACATTTTAGAGAAAGGGAAGAAGGTGTGGAATTTATTGACTTGATCCTGTGTTGTCATGTGCATACCTATACTCACTGCTGATGTTTAAAACATCCATTACATTTAAGGAGAGAGGACAGACTTAACAGCTGTGAATCACAGGTCTACATGCAGATGCGTGTAGAGACAGCATTTAGAGAGGACTTTTGTTTTATCTGTGAAACAGCTTCGTTTTTCTAAAAACTAGAATCTGAGTAATTCTGTTGCCGTCTGTACACTCAGTCTTTATATGAACACATACAAATCTTTCCAGGGCATATGTTAGGGTAATAGGAACTTGGAAGCACTTATAATAAGATTCATATATCCAATTAAGTATTGTTGTGCAGCATCCTGTCGGTGGTTGTTTCTAAGCCTGGGCTTCTAACACCTCCTCATGACTCTGTTTTGCTTCCTCACACACTTTACATAATTATGTGTTCTGAGAAGTCTGAAAATATGTATAGACTTCAGCAATTTAGAAGTAAGTCTCCTACCCACAAGTGTGAAAGACCTTTACTACTAAGGTTCTCAATCTACGCATGGACTCTATAAACTGACAAACGAGATAAATAAAGACATCGGAACTCAAAGCATAAATATAGAATTGACATTCTGTTTTAAAACATGGATTAGAGACTTAATTTTTATGGAGTAATAATAAAAGGGGATGCAATGGAATCTTACCATCCAGAAGTATAAATGTAATATTCTTTTTATTTTAAAAGCACCCTTCAGCAAAACATTTTACTCAAAAAATGGGCTTTTCCTTTTTAATACAATAAAATTAAAATTAATAGAGGGCTTTCTAAAAAACTTGATAATAGCACAAGTTTTCTTTAAAAGAAGCAAAGATATAGAAACAAGTTACCTACCCTTGTTTAATGTGGTTTTGTTTTAAGATCAAAATTAGAAATGTCCTCAAAAATGAAGTGATATTTACATAAAGAAGTCTAAGTAACAGAATAATGTTTCTGTTTCCTTAATTGAGTGCTTTTGGGTATGTTACCTTGGTTTTTCTCTCAAGGGTTAAACATTCAAATACTGCATTTCAAATGCAGCTCTTCTTTGTTTTATATGTTACGTAAAAAAAAAAAAAAATAGTGTATTTTATTTCCCTATCTTTTCCCAGTCCACATTTTCTCTTTGTTACTTTTCCTTGGTGATTTATGATATTTTTTTCAATTTCCCCTACAAATACTTCGATGTATATATGTATATGTTACATATGTATACGTAAATATTTTTGGTATTCTTCATATTATTCTCAGGGTTAAGATGCAAGATGCTATGGATTCCCCATGCATTTTTAATGCCACCATGCTGTGTTTAACTTTCACTTTTCATTAAGCATCAAAACTGTGAGAATTAAATGACTGATTCTGATGTTTCAATAGAAAGTGACAGTTACATTTGGCAAAACAATGGCAAAAAATAATAGAAAATATATTTACTTTGACATTAGAACCCTGAAAAGAATACTGAAATGAAAAATATCAGGACTATTCAAGTCACTTCTTGAATCTAGAAATACATTTCAAACACAAATGTGACTTGTGTTAGATGATCAAGAAACCAAAATACATTAATGCTTATATTTATCATTTCTGTCATGCATTCCCTAAGACGTGGAGATATTTGTATTGCAATTCTGTTGTAAAATGATGTTGATTTCCTGATTACCTGTTTTCAATAAATCTTGGGACTCATGGCTTCTGTAGTATAGGGTATCTTCATCCCCCATCCATTACTACTAATTTCTAACTCTTCTCGTGCTTCTACGCCTTTTCTCCTTCCTAATTAGAATAATTTCCAGTTGCCATTTTTATTTAGAACTTGAGAGTTACAAAGCTTCTGCTAACATCTAGTTTACTGCTCAGAGTCATAAGTGCAGAACACTTAGATTTAGAAGGATGGCATAAGCACTGAGAATTCTGACCTGGGTAGGTTGAAGCCCTTCCAGCAGTATACAGATATATTGTTAATGATGTTTCTTTGTGGTTTTTAAACTAGCTTTACTGCCTTAAAATTATTTTTCTTATAATGCTGTATTTTTATTCCCAGATGCATAATGTCTTTATGTGTTTAGGTATTCATTTTCTTTTTAAAGCACTGTTATTGTAAATAATATAGCATGTGGTATTTATTCTTCATAATGATCTACTTTGAAGGAGAAAGCTAGAAAATGACTTCTTAATGTTGCTTGAGAGAAAGCACATTAAGAGATTCGTATATATGAAAAATGTAAACATTTCTACTGTTAAAAGAAAATTAAAATTATGTTTATTATTAAGAGTTGATGTATCTGTTTATAGGCTATATTGTCACTGAGCTATGAAATTGACTATATTTTAAGAACAAACATATTTCTAAGATAACATGTTTAAAGTTTTAGTTTCTTATTTGAAACAAATTATTTTCAGGCATACCAACTTTCAACAATTAGTGGCATGAATACTCTTTCTGTTTTTGAAGTGTAGCTCACCTAATCATAATTTCCTAAAAATTTATCTCTCTTTCTCCATGTTCTCTATTTCCATAAAAATGTATTGTTGCACATATATGTAACTTTGTCATTCATCTCTATATTTCTTCATTTTGCCCTGTCTTGTGTCTGTCTCTAACAGGCTCATCTCATCTCTGTACCTCCCTCATCTCCTACCCTTTGGGTACTCTAAATGCGTTGAAGGTTCTGAGGTAGTGTAATCCGGCTTGGACTCTAGGATAATAGTACTGTACCTCCATGTCTTCATCCCAGTTTCCTTCTACTACATACACTTACACTGGATTAACCAGTAGCAAATAATGATATATGTAGGACATAAATTATCTAATGATTTGATTTAGACTAGATAAAAAATGTAAAACTGCTATTTTATATCACTCATTCACGCAGTGTGCATATAGGAAAGAGCTATATGTAAAGACTCAAATATGATTCAAAGAAATCAAGCAGGTGCTAATATACATGCTATATACTCTATATTTTAATTCATATATAATAAAACAAATTAATTGTTCATTATAATAAAGAACCATATATTTAATAATAAATACTAGTATAAAGTAATAGTGTAACTAAACTAACCTTAAATGTTGAATAAAAAGGATAGTGTTAGATTTCTCAAATATTTACATATAAGTAGTTATAGACTTTTATCATGTTTTGAATAAGTTTCATGATGCCTTAAGATTTGCATATTATAATAGTTAAGGTAATCTAAGTTTAGAATGCCATTTAATTACATGAATTTTTATCTGAGCAATTATCAAGAATTAGAAAGAATTAGAGAAATGTACTTGTTTGCAAGCATCATGCTAATATAATTTGAAAAGTTATCATAAACTAATAATATACTTGCAAAGTTTCTGAATATTTAAGGATTTATTTCTAACTTTTGACTGTTTTTCCCCTGGAGAGGAAAATATCCTTGTAAACTCTTTTCTATTCTATTAAAAAATAGTCACTGCACCTAAAAGTTGTCATTTTATGAATGACTTTTTTATCATATAATTCAGCAATTATGTTAGAAATGTTCTGCCCTATATTTGTCTACTCACCTTATATGATAGTCTTTGAGTTCATGAAGCACGTTTTGTAATCTAAGCCCATCAACTTCTTTCAAGTAGTGATTCATATTTGAATTAAGTAAGTTTTAAAAAAGGAGTTATAATGGACAAACTATGACTGCTATTCTATTGTCTGAGGAATCTAGTAGTAGATGGATTATTGTGATACATGCATTTTAGCTGTGTGTATATAACAAAATATATAAGCTTTATTTAAAGTATAGTTATTATTCCTAAATAACATAAGCTAATCTTTTAAACTTAATTCTTAAATTATACCTATAGATTTTCAGTGCCCTACAAAGTTGCCAAAACTTATTTATATTATTTTATTTTAATAATTTAATGTATAGTTTTAGAAGTAACACTTCTAAATGATTCTAAATTTAGATTTTAAATGATATTAAACTTTGAATGACTTTAGATGTGGCAAATGTATTCATGTATTATTCTAAAGTTTAGAAGATACAAATATATTCTTTGCTCTCTGTACTATAGTACAAGTTCTCTAGATTT
Organism: Montemys delectorum; assembly: GCA_019843815.1. NCBI lineage: Eukaryota > Metazoa > Chordata > Mammalia > Rodentia > Muridae > Montemys > Montemys delectorum. Next base: position 10,562 of record JADRCD010234986.1, read on the forward strand.
ATCTGTACTCTAGAAATACATAGCTGTTACTGTAATCTAGTGTGCTTCTTACTTGATAGGCAGAACTAGATCATTATTAATATCACTTAAAAGATTCAAAGATCAGAGTTTCTAATTCACCTTCTGACTATCAGTTTTATAAGGTAATATTTTATACTTTTAATTCTTAAAACAGGAGTAGCATAGAAGAGTAAATTCCTAAATATATTTATTATAATTATCACAAATAGCAACATACTAGTGATCGTAAATATTTACCAAATGAAATGTAAGTGCCAATGTTTAACTGTAGTTTATAACCTGAATATAGCTTATGAAATATTGTTCCATATATATGTATATTTACATATATATGAATGAAAAAAACAGATTTTTCAAATTATGAGTTCTAGCATATTTGCTATCTGATTCAATCTCATCAAAGTTGGTTTTGTATTGGGTTGACTCTTTTTGTATGCGTTTTCCTATAGCATTATGTAAATATTTCATGTAGTTACTGACTACATGGCATAAATTATTATAAGAAAACATATATATGCTTAATTTTTTCTGTAACTTGAGTCTTACCACTTAATTTTACAGAACATCTAATAAATTTAGGTTTAAATATATCTAATGTTCCAACTCATGCAATTATGGAGAAATGTTGTGAAACTGGTGATTGAAGACATCTGTTAGTAGCACAAATGCATTATGTAAAGGCTTTTTTAAAATAACAGTTATTATTTTGAGAACGGTAAATTGAATGGCTGCCGATGAACAATTCAGTCATAGCTTTGCATTGCAGGTACAGATGGGAGAATGTAAAGTTTGTCTGACTTCCTTTGAAAGGTATTCATTGTCTTGAATTATGTATTCAAAACTGAAAATCTGTGTCCATGGTTTGAGGTTAACTTACTTTAAAAAGCCATTGGATCGTTACCTTCACAAGGTATATTATTTTTCTGTTTTGATGGAAAATGGAAGCAGAAAAATTTTAAACTTTTTTATTCTTTAAATTCTAGAAGTATATTAAACCTATTCCTTTCTGACAAAGTGATTTTAATCCAGAATATGTTATCTATTAACTGATGATCTCTGTCAGCCTTACTAGTCTAAGCAGTGAAATTATATGAGTAGGTAAAATAAATAATTTTGGTCTTAATCATCTTTGTTGATCAGCCAAAAAAGAAATTGAAGAAAAAAATTCTGTAACCGTTTAAGGGGGTTAGAGAAGTTCAGAATTGACAGTAATCAAAGGGGACGAGAATCAAGTTATTCAGAATAAAACTGAGGTATCAGCATGCAGAGAGAAAAGGTGGGCACAGGGAATAGTTCTTATGTTTGAGATACATGAAAGTTAAAGAGGCATTTTGAAGCCACTGAGTTAAAAATGTATACATTATCACAGCTTCAGTGTTGAATTGACATTACCCATTTCACAGGGAAAGTAAAATTATGGGCAGAGAGTAGGCTGAGGAAAGTAAGCAAACTGGGTTAATTGTAATTTATTGCTAACTGTGGCATATTTCAGATGGTCTGTGTTTGCAAAGGCTGTTGCATAGTAAATGATGGACTTAATGTCTTCTGGTCATTGACACACACCCAGCTCTGTGATCCTGCTAACTAACCTTACCTTTCATACAAAGGAGAGATGTACATCATAATCATATTTTCAATAAAATTAATGGAAAACCACTGCAACTCTAGTTTAGTGACCTCTTACATAAGAGATGAATAGCAAAGCTTATTTAACTGAATAGTTATAGACACAAAATCACATATATTTCTAATAAACTCCATTTCTAAATTTTATTATTAAAGAACATAGTGATTTAGGTTTTTAAATATAATAGAACAGAAAAATATTCTGAGCACTTACACAATATTCATCCTTTTTTATATTGTCAAAAATTCTTCAGTCAGAGCTTAAAAGTTATGTCTTTTTAAAATATATACTATTAGTTTTGATTAATATTTAGAAGTCAATGAACCTTAGGTTATGGTTAAATTTAGTTAAATTTTGTAGGCATCTTTTCTTCAAAGAGATTAATCATCTAGTATTTTAAATTGATAATTGGCTTAAATGTTCTTGATTGATTTCTCCCATTTCTATCTGTAACTTATAGCCTTTGTATGGATATAGTTCCACTTAATTGAATGTTCATGCTTTACATCATAAGCTTATTCTACTTTGTTTGGTTAAATTAAAGTTCATATTTCACCCAGTATAAGTAATTGTCTGTATTCTGCAATAACAATCTCTTTTAGCAGGTCAGGTTGTTTCTCCTCAGTCTGCTCCAGCATGTGCTGAGACTAAAAATGATGTCAGCAGGGAAAACAGCACTGTAGACTTTAGCAAGGTAAGCTCTCCTCTCTTTCATCTAAGTAAGCTGCTAAATCACTAGTAGAAACTGCTACCTGTTGACACATTTGCATGGCTTTATTCGGTTTCTTACTGAAGCTTGAAATTTTTATAGACAAGTGTCAGGGTTCAGTCTACATGCAGGACTTTGCCCATTTGAAAAAAAACAGATGTGTAAATTTTAAGAATCATCCTTTGGATTCAGCCACTTGGAGTAACACTTGCAGTAGAAAGGACAAGTGAATATTGTAAGAAGCTTAGTCTGTTGTTTAAAAATATGTGCTAGATTTTCTCCCTCAGAATAATCTTCCTCTTATTTGTAGAAAAAACAAGTGATATGATATTGATCTTTACCGTTACTGTATTTGAGGAGTCAGTAAAGGAAACCCTAGTAGGTAAAACAGCAGAACTTTGAATAAAAACATATAAAAGGCTTATTATGGTGAAAGCTACTAATAGTTGTATATGATATAAATGAAATAATTTGAATTTATAGTAAGAAACTAATGAGTTAGCAGAAATGAAGGGATTTTGGTTAATATATTCCCAACTTTATATGCACTACAGTAGCTGTGGCATACTCACTGTTGAATAGAACAGAGAGGTTTCAATATTGGTCAAAAATAGGGATGTTGAACAATTTTATCTATGTAGCTGATAAGGAAGTACTATTTTGATACAGCCCTTAGCACTAGCAATAGTGGGAGGAAGTGGGAATGGTCTTCAATCTGAGGAAGTAATCTAAATAAAGGTTCTGAAAGGATTAATGGTAATCTGCTTCTTAGACCTGTTTTAGCTTTCCAGGGATACTATATACCCGAGCTAGACCTAGTTATGTGCATGCTTTCCCTCTGGTGCCTGGAAGAGTCTCTGGGAGCATGATGTAAGAGCTGAAGTCTGTTAATTGTGCGTGCAGGGACTGGGAGGCCAACAAAAGGGGCATACTAGTCCATGTGGGCTGAAACAAAGGCTTGACAAAGGACCTCCACACCAGCAGGAGAGAGAGGTGAGGGTGCTCGAGCTCTGCTAAAGTAGTTCAAAGCCCATTTCACTGTATGAAGGCATGTAATTCAAATATTAAACCCATTTAAATGTGTTCCATCTGCCACTCTAAGAGTTATATTTTTAAAGCATTACATCATCATTCATCTGCAAGTTATAATAAATCTGTCACAAACTGCCATAAATTTAATTTTTGCTGTTCTTAATTCAAAACAATATCTTAAAAGTGATGGCATAAAAAATTGACTATCTTATAACAAGGGAATATTTGACATTTTTTTAAGAATGGTGATTTTTAAATTATGTAGATTATTATTGAAATAAATTAACTTTAAACTTTAAAATCTCTTATACATTGAATTCTATATTTCCATTTCATCTTGATGTTTTTGTTGACCTATCTTCATGGCCTTCAAAATTGATCATCATTAAAGAGAAATTAAAAACTGCCAATTAAAGACAGTGGTACCATCCCTAGGCCCCTAACAATTAGAACTATATAAATGTGAAAAATAGAATTTCTATCCTTTAATTCTTACCTTCATTGTTGTACTTTTATTTTCGTGGCCATTTAGTGGAGAAACTTGGGCCAGCCATCTGCATCCCTCTGTATCTTCTCCATAGCATTGTTCATTGGAAAGAACATATCTTTTGAGAAAGATCATGCAAACTTGAATGCTAAACGTCTAACATCTATCTGTTACTGTTTCTGGAAAATCTTTCTAAACTGCAGCATTATCATTATCTAAAACAAGTAAAATAAATATTTATTGTTCTGTTGTAAAGACTTAATGGTGTTAGGGCCTGTTAGAGAACGGAGCATAAAGTAGCTACTCAAAAAGAAAAAAAAAAAAAAAAAAGACTACGGTACTAAGATTGGGAATGGTAGTATGGAGACAAATTCCAGACCAGATTTAATGTGTTGCTCCCCACTGGATCTCAGTACCTTCCACAGTGCTTGACACAGAGTTTTTTGAAGGGATCTGTAAAGTTCAAAATAGTTTAAGTGCATAGTTTTAGAGTAACGAAACAAAACATGAAACATTTATAGTTTTATAACCTGGTAGTACAGCGAGTTAGAGTTTAGAAAAAGTTGCTGTGATCCATCACCTTGGAAACAATTCTTCCTGCCAGATTTTGAAGGTATGCAAGCTAAGATTTTTTTAATCTTAATGATTTTAGTTTGGTGGTAGATTTATTAAAATTTAGCTAATCTCCACATTACTGTGTCCATTTCAATATTTTAACTCTTGTTATATGGATTATAAACCTCAGTCAAAAATTGAGATATCAAAAATCTCTTTTTTATCTTATGTAACTTGATCCTATGTTCTATCAACCTTCAATCTATACAACTTTATGCAATGATTAGGCCCATCCATTTATTAAATTAATTAAGGTACTAACATAATCTATTACATCAGATTATAGCTCAATTATGCCTTCAAAAATTAGGTGCTTCAAGATACTATTTGTTTTTCAAACTACTATGTTTTTTTTTAACATAGCAAAAATGGCTATTGTATATCAACAGAGACTCCTTTATTTCAAATGGTCCTAAAGAAGAGTTCCATAATTATCCCCTACCATCTTTTCCATTTTCTCATCTTTCTGCTGTATATGAAGCATATAAGGAGTAAGAAACCTTAGTTGTCTCATTTAGACAAAAAATGAATCTTGTGGAACTTAAAAATGCCACCTGCTGTAGATCCCAGCGTGGACACTGTTTGCCTAGAAAGAACCTCTATTATTTGCCAGGCTTTCATTAATAGCCTTAAGATTTGAACTTTATCCTTAAATTTCCATGTCCTTTTCTTTCAGCCTTAAGTGTGCGCCTTGGGCAGGCAGTTCCAGCTCCACTGTGGTCTCTCTCATCTTGTTGCCTAGAGATGAACTATTTTCACTAGCATTTTAAGTCTCAAATAGCTAGAATCAGGCATCTTTCCCTTCTTGGCATAACAGTGGGGCCCACAGAGCCTAGAAATATGGTATAAATCCAGAGCTCCCAAAATGTATCTTGACTCTTTCAAGGTTCTCTACAAAGCACTAGAAACTTCCAGGACTTCTCTATTTTTCATTTCAAGAGTTTGAATCTATTAAAGATTTTCTTAAAAATACATTATAACCTAGGCCCTCAAGTAATTTTTTTGTTTGTTTGGTTTTTTTCGAGATAGAGTTTCCCTGTATAGCCCTGGCTGTCCTGGAACTCACTCTGTAGACCAGGCTGGCTTCGAAATTAGACATCCACCTGCCTCTGCCCACCAAGTGCTGAGATTAAAGACATGCGCCACCACAGCCCTGCTGCTAAATGAGATTCTTTATAAACTGTGATCTAATGTTAAGTATAGACTATTCCAGGTATAATTTAATCTGAAAATATGATTAATGTATTACAAAATCTAACACCTCAAAATCCATATCTCATTCAAGAATAACATAATATAATGAATGCAATATAATTATTGACCACAGATACATGAGTATAAGTTATTAAATTTAAAATGAAAAGATAAACTTGCTGATCTTGAAATCAGATTCTGCATAGCTTTTTTCTAGGCAGTAAATATCAATTATATATTTGGTTTAATGTACTTTAAAAATCATAGATAATAGTCACAGGAGATTTTTTTTTGGGGGGGAAATTAAACTCTTTCATTTGCTATCCAATCCTTGATCCAACCTAATTTCAATTTAAAGCAGTTAATTCTGTTTTTTGCAGCTTCTCTGAGGTAAAGATTTTAATAGCAAAGATTTATAGTTGTTGAACAATAAATAAATTTGATAACTGTATTCTAGGTGGAGTTTATACTTCAAGCATTACCAATAAATTTTATGTTAATTACAAATTATATGATTTTATTTTTAAATTAAATTTTAATATATCTGTGTATGTGTGTGTTTGTGTGTGTGTACACTTGTGTGCTGTCGTGTGTATGTGAAGGTTAGAGGACAGGATGCAGGGTCAATTATCTTCTTACACCATTTGGGTTGTAGGACTCGAACTCAGGTCTTAGACTTGGCAGCAATACCTGAGCCATCTCACAGGCCTCTATTTAAATTTAATTTTTTTACATTGTATTAATTATTATTAATAATTGTCATATTTGTCATAGTTTTTCTACTGTTTAATTAAATTATGTATTTCTTTTGAGTTTAGAAAATGTCATAAAACTTTATTATGGACTTCTCATAGCCCTAAGAGCAGTGAGATGGACTGCTCAAATATGAGGAGTTGGGTTAAGATTCCTAACACCCACATAAATGCCAGGCAGTCTGGGTAGAGTCTCTGTAAACCTCATGTTCAGGAAGCAGAAACAATGGATTCCTGAAGCAAACTGAACAGGTAGACCAAAGGAACCAACTGAATGAAACCAGATATATGACATTTACTTCTGGCATTCACACATACATATTACACTAACACACATGTAAACATGTGCATTTACCACACACATGCATATTGATAACAACAATGAATATCCCAACTCATATAGAATATAAAAAATCTTTCATCCATTTCCTGGAATCTTTTCAGGCAATTATAAAAAAAAGTGTAAACTTTATTAATTTAAGCATTTTAAGTGTACAATAAAAACCATAAATGAACTTTGCTTATCTATAAAATAAAAGGTTAGATTCTTAAAAAAAAATACATGGCATGTAATAATCATCACACATACTTCAAGAACTTATATTTGTATATCTGAAGAAAACAAATGCTGGAGTTTGTAGCTTATAATATTTGTGAAATATTTTATCTACACATATATTTAATTTCATAAAGGAATTTTTCATTTAAGATAAAATATGACTATACTATTGATGCAATGCTATATTTTTTTTTAAATTGAGTTATTTTTCAGTATTAGAAATGGTATCTAGAGCTAGCCATATGCTAGGCAACTGTTCTACTATTACAGCTATATAAAATATTATATTTAATACTTTTAATAAAATACAGCTACATATACTATTTAAATAAGATATATCTTACATATTGTTTAATACATATTTTTAAATATCTGTACTAATGCCTTAATTTTAGAAATTCTTTTATTTTTGAGATTATAATATAATTATATTATCTTCCCCATTTCCTTCCTTCCTCCAAGCCCTCCCATATACCCCATCTTGCAGCCTTTCAAATTCATTTCCTCTTTTATCATTATTATATGCATACATATGTATGTATATTCTTAAATATAAGCATCTCAGTCTGTATAAGGTTACTTATGTCCATAAGAGCTACATTTAAACATTTTATTAATTTAAAACTTCTTGGAATAGTATCTTCTAATTTTTAAGACTTCAAAAGAACTAACTGGTCTAAAAACATCTTCTTAGCCTCATTGATACACAGCAGAACACTCTCTCTCTGTCTCTGTCTCTGTCTCTCTCTCTCTCTTCTTTATTCCCACTTTGAGCCTTGTTCCCGATTTCATTAACATAATGTCAGAAAAAATTACTAGGGCAGATAAACTCCTAGTCCCCTAAAAACAGTGTTCCATAAAAAGCAACTCAAATGAGTTAGACACAAGAAATAGGCCGTGCAAATTTTACTTTAAAGTCACTGCTTCATTTTCATTGATGCTCCATGCATAAAAATGGTTTGTATTTAAAGACTATTCTCCATGCATTTTCACACATCACCCTTTAGTCTCAGCATTTCTTCCTTTTAGTGGTCCTCTTTATTTTATATTCATTCATTTAAATCACAGGCATTTCATAGTAGAAATTCACCTATGGATCTGTAGTTATTTAAATGCTAATTATTTAATTTTTCTCTATTCTGTCATATCTCAGTTATATGGAGAATTATGTAAATTGAGGGATTTTTCAGGCCAATTATACTATATGAAAAACATAATAAATCAAATAAAAACAAATGTTAAAGCCATGTTATACTATAAGAATATATTTATTTTAAAATAGACATATGTTGAATATTTGTTGAATTTGTTACAAATGTATAAAATTCATCTATTATAAAATATTAAATTTATTGACATAATTTTTATGATTAAAATATTTACTTGTGATACTCTCAGGTTGATCTACATTTTATGAAAAAGATTCCTCCAGGTGCTGAGGCGTCAAACATCCTGGTAGGAGAACTGGAGTTCCTAGACAGAACTGTGGTTGCCTTTGTCAGGTTGTCTCCAGCTGTCTTGCTCCAAGGACTGGCTGAAGTTCCAATCCCAAGCAGGTAAAATTATTCAAGCATTTTTCATGTTTATGTAATTATTTATTTTAGGCAATAGTAATATTTTAATACAATTTTCTGATAGATGCTTGACTAGAAATGAGTGCATTACCCATAAACCTACTGTTTCTTGTTTATAAGCATGGGGAGTGCTTTTACAATTAGTCTATCCTTTCTCATCCTTCTAAAAATTCATACTTCATTTTAGGATTGCTCTTTATCTGTACAGGTCAATTTTATAGTTTTCAAAGATTATATTGAACTATGTGTTCAAGAAAGAGGATCTTATATATGTGCAGTCCCAACCAAGAGGATCATGAATTCTAGGGTTTGGCTTTGTTTGATTAGGCCTTCAGTTTGTGAGAATAGCTTATGTGGGATCAAATGTTTCATGCTTCAACCCTAGGAGAGTTGTTTTTTAATTCCCAGGATCTGAAGAATTGTTGGTAGTCAGTCATATGATGAAAGTGGTTAATTTTGTTTAAAAGGTCATGATTCATTTGTTTATCTGAACTTTTTCTATTTAATTATGCATTGAAACCAGTGGGCAATGGTCATATAAGCTAAGCTCTATCATTATTGATTCATGTTTTAGAGATATAAGGGTGCTTGTGAATAAAACTGAGAAAAGGAAACAAAAAATAGAATATTGACTTTGTCATGTTAGGTTCTTACTGCTTTATCTGGGAATTGTCCTTCTTTCTCTCCTGCTGCCATTTAAGCTGATATTACATACATCTGACTTTGTCTAACCACAGCAAAGTCTGTTTGCTAAGGGACATTGACAGAGTTGAGAAGTGCAGCTGCTCTGTCAAGTGGGTTTAGAAAATAATTTTCTTCTATGAACCTTTGACTATAACTCAAAACATAATACATGTCATACCACAGTTTGGTTACAGATAGTTATCCAGGAAATAGGAAATAGCAGAAGTAGGAGAAGCCTCATTCTGTAAGGACGCTTTTGACTAGAGTGGCTTTGAGTTGTAGCACCTGTCTACGTTGATCTGAGTGAGAAATCTAGTTGCCATTAAGGTTGTAGAAGTAAATTTCTTTTTATCCCATTTGAAGATTACTGATATACATACTAACTTTTAATTTAAACTGGGAAGATAAATTGAGTATAATAAAAGAATATAATTGTGTGAATAAGGTTATATATTTCTACATGTAAACTACAGGCTATGAAGAGTGTCTAGAAATTTGGGATTCTGATTCCGTGTTTCAGGTTTACTAATTGCAAAGATACCTTAATAGTATAAACTTCTAATTCAGTTGGATATTTCCATTTCACCACTCACAAAGGTGTTTGGATACATATAAGTAAATGCAGTCTGCTTATCACACTCATAGTTTCTGTTTTTTAAAAAAGAAAAAAGAAAAAAAATTCCGAGGAGTAGACTATAGCCACAATAAGGTTATACACCCTCACTTTCAAAAGTCTCAGGCTTAGGTGACCTCATTCATACTGATTCAGCAAAGTATGAATAGAGACAATGAAGAGAAATTTAGGACACTATACAGCCACTGTGTAGAGATAGATTCAAAAGACCAGGCTATTTATTTAGGAAAGATGAAAAAGAAAGAATATTAGAATAAAGAAAAAGGAAAACCATCTGTGAACCCCAATTATCCTTTTTACGAAGTAAAAAGCATAAAATGATTATAAAGGCAACATACAATAAATGTCAGAGAATATGTTTTAGGGCTTTATAAATAGTGCATACAGTAGAAACTTAAAAATAGCAAGATATGCTGGGCAGTGGTGGCACTCGCCTTTAATCCCAGCACTTGGGAGGCAGAGGCAGGCGGATTTCTGAGTTCAAGGCCAGCCTGGTCTACAGAGTGTACAGAGTGAGTTCCAGGACAGCCAGGGCTACATAGAGAAACCTTGACTCGAAAAAAAAAATCAAGTTACTCACAGGTTAGAAAATTTTCAGAAGTATTATAGTTGATAAAACCACCACATTCAACTATTCTTTTTTTTATATATTACACATAGGCATACACACATATGAACACAGGCACACACATACACACACTAATACACATACATATATACATTCCCCACACAAGAAGCACCACGTGCACATATACACATAAACACACATGCACACATACCCCAAACACAGACACAATCATTCACACAAACACATACACACACACTCCCATGAACACATAGGCACACATGCACAAATACGCACATGCACACACTCACATGCACATACACACAGGCACAGACACAGACATACACACATACACACTGAGAGCAGAATTTGATGGGTTCAATTATAACTGATAAAAAACTAATGTCATATATGACCTCTAGGGTTGTATAATATATGCTTCATCTAAAACATATATAATTACTAACATTTACAGCTAAGAAAACGTAGAATTATACTACACCAAACTGTACCAATAGAGTTATCCTTAGTAATGTAAACCATTTGATAAATGAATACCACCAGAATACTATGGCAACTTAAATAGAACACTTTAATTTTCATACTTTTTGCTTATGCCTAACTCATTTTTATACTTTTGTCTTCTGCCTAACTAATTTTTAAATCCCAGCAGTTTTTATGTTCAATAAAAATGTCTATACAGTGACTAGATGTTAATAATGTGTTCTCTCTTACTGTATAATACTATATTGCCTTTTTCCCGCTTGGTCTTCATTTTATGTACTAGTGAACTTTTCTGCTTCCTATTTAGAGAGATTTAATTTTTCTATCATCCTCTTCTAAAGACTTATAATCTTTAAAATTCCTGGTCACAAATTCATAGGCTATATAGACAGCTAAAAACAGAAATCCTAGTGTTACAAACAAACCAGCATCCCACTGCTTGAGGATATTGTACTGAAGTCTTAATCATAAAACATAATGAACTATAAAAAAAGTTTCACATTAAAATCCTTGTTTTGACTAATTCCTTTGAGAGGAGGGTTCTGTTCTAACGGAGTTATTGTTACATTTCTACCTTGAATTTTTTTCTTCTTAATTACAGATTTCTGTTCATTCTTCTGGGACCCCTGGGAAAGGGTCAACAGTACCATGAGATTGGCAGATCAATTGCAACCTTAATGACTGATGAGGTATTTATTCATGTTCCTAAGGAATAGTTCCCTCATAAGATACACCTAAATTTGGAGGTCTATTTCATAACAGTTTTGTGGGAATTATATTTCTATGTATTGAATCCCATTTTCCCAAGTTTTCACTACCAACTTTCCTTGAGAAAAATTTGTTTGCATAAATTAAAACCAGGAATAATAATTTTTGAAGGTTTACATGTAAAAACCATTAAACATTTATAGTAGTTATTTTTCCACAGTATACATGCCAGCATTATAAACATTGCTTATATCTTAATAGCACTGAAAATTTGTTTGTGGTATAACTACTTTGCTATCTAACTAAAAAAAAATAGTAGTTAAATATATAGATTACATAACACCAAAAAGCTGGGCAGAGTCTGTAAGTCCTCTACAGTTGCCTGATAGACACACACACACACACACACCCACACGGATGTCCCTAACTTTGGAATCTTTAACCTATTAGTAGAGATGTAGATGAATTTTAAGGGGTTGCTGATCTCTAATATGTAAATATATTTCTTTGTTAAAATAAAAAACCCAGATATATTTTGTACTTTAAAAACCTGTCATTATCTTCTCAAAGAGATATAATCTCAAAAATGTAAGATCTTAAAAATCAGAATCTATGACATCTTTAACAGTGTGTGGCTGATTAAACAAGATATGAACAAGAACACCATCAATAAATATGTTAACATGAAAGAGAGTAATCTCATGGGTGCTATCCCTCTATCCCTTGACAAAGAACTACAGGCAGCTAAGGATTGCTAAGAGAGATGTAGGAGGAGGAGGGAGGGAGGGGAGAGATATACAGAGACAGAAAGAGACAGAGACAGAGAGAGACAGAGATAGAGAGAGACAGAGACACAGAGAGACAGAAACAGAAGAGAGACACACAGAGAGAAAGACAGAGTCTTCCTAAGAGCTGGCCTTGGCTATCCAATGCCAAGTGGTCATCCCTGAAAATATACATACATGCAACACTAAGTGAACTCAGCAGGTTATATTAATATATTTACTCATATAATGTAGCAATAATAACCTTTATAAAGAGGCTTTGAATTTGTGAGGAAGCATGTGGAAAGAGTTGGAGGTAGGAGATGGAGGATTGTTAATTTATTCAAGTATTTATTAGATATGAATTATATATTAGCACTTACGGTAGATAAAAATACAGACAAAAGCTTTTTCTTTTCATCAACCACAGTTATTGAAAGACAAAGGGCCATTGAAGCTAAATATACAGTACATGGAAATAAGTGTTACAGAAGAAATCACAAGAGCAGTGGCGGGAGATAGAGGTGGTATGAGTAGCTTTTAAGTTATAGAGAGGACTTTTGATCCAACAATGAACAAGGTAAAGCTTTGAGATAGAATATTCCTAGATCACTCAGAACCTTTAGAACAAAAAACACTTAGGAGGAATTATGCCAGAGGCAATGGTCCAGTTGTCAAGGGAACTGGTATAGCACCAAGACCTTAGACTGACTTGGGAAACAAGTAGAAGAGTTTGTGTGAACTCTAAAATCATCCTTAACTCTTCCTCCTCATTTCACACCCACGTTCCATCCATAAGTGAACCTTTCAGACTCAGGCACTATGAACAGAGTCCAGTAGTGTCTCACATTCCACATGGATGTGTCTGTTTTTCCCATAATCTATCTTTTGCTGTTATCATAGTCCCCACCATTGCAAATTATCTTTCTGCCTTTCTTTGTTTCATTTTGCTAGTAATACAGTGGTTAGAGAAGTCCTTCTGCTCGAAATCCTCAAATGGCCTCCTGTTTCATTCAGAGTCAGCATTTACAATGAGCCATCGAGTTCTTCCCCTCAGCTGTCATCTCCTGCTTATATCCCAGGAACTTGCCCCTTGCTGTTTTCAAACATGGCATTCATGCTCTACATTTGCAAGTCCCTTAGTCTGGAATGGTTTTGTTCCTGAAAACAGTAAGGCTTGGATTCATAAAGTCTGCTAAAAAAAATCACCAGAGGCTCCTCAGTTACTGCATTAAAGCAGTACCCCTTCACTTTTATGACATACCTTGTCTATAGAGCTTTCTACTGTCCACCAAATGTATAGTCACTAATGTTTTTCTTCTCTCCCATCACACTAGAGTGCCAGCTTCACTAAGGTGTGTGTTTCATTGGGTTTGTTCTTTCCTATATCCATCTAAATTATTTGGCATACATTTATTAAAGAAATGTGCAGAGCTCATTTTAACAGGTAAAATAGACATTAAACAACAAATTATGTAATTAACAATTAGTTCTTGGAAATAGTGGCAATGACAAAAATGGTAAGGACAGGATCTGGGAGAATATTGAAGCATCTACTCTTACTTGGGAGGGAGCCTGGGAAGTTGTAGTAAGAATGCCAGGTTAGCATGTAAAGTTCACAGAGAAGTTTAAAAGACATGAATGACTGGGGAAATTGGTGATGGAAAAGCAAAAGTAAATCTGTTTATAATTTAAAACCAAGTAGATTGTGGTGTGTATCTTCAGGGTTCTTTAAAGCAATAGGAAGTTGGCAGCTCTGGGTAAACTGACTTTCTTTTCTGATGAAGGCAGGACATAGAATCATGTGCTCTCCAGAAGCAGATTTTTTTTTTCATTAAATGAGATCACATCAAGAAAGATTTCAAGAGAGTTCCTAATAGTAGGAAAAATAAAGTTAATTAAGGGAAGTTACAATTCTTTAAATTGTTTTTAAAACTTTTAAATTAAACTGCAATTACATCATTTAGTCCAATTCCCTTTTCTCTCTCCCACTCCTCTTTCTATCAAACTCATGGCCTCTTCTTCCTTAGTTATTACTGTTACAGATGTCTAAAGACTAAATATGTTACATATGTAGTCTCTGACTACAACCTTCTGAGTTCATTTAGTGTTACTTGTGTGTATATGATTCAGGGCTGATTTCTTAATATTGGATAACCAATTAGTGGGCTCATGCCTAGGGAGGACATTTTCTTCTATTTCCAGCATTTGTTGGTTTCCATGGTTACTTGTCTATGGGTGGGATCCTGTAAGATGTAAGATATCCCATCAATGTTAGCTGTCTATTGGTGTTCTTCTTCAGGTCTTGTTGAGGTACCTCGTATGAAACTTTTTTGTCATTTCTAGAAGACAACAATGGAACCTTTATATCAGTTTGTGGAGAAAAAAATGTCTTGCCAAAAGTCTGGGTTATTTGGGGATTCCCATGGGATTATTTTTGGCCAACAAATCAATTAGATGTAACCCAATCCCAGGATTGGAAGCTTCATTTTGTAACAAGAGATGCCCAATTGGGGGCTCTGCCTTACTGGTGATTTCGTTTAGATCACCTTCATATATGTGTATATATGACTAAGAGTGCTAGAGCTGGATCTCCAGGTAGATAGATTTCCACCTTCCCAAATAACCACTGCACTGATTTCCATGGTCCCTGTACAAGTTTACCTTCCCACTGCAGTGGAGGAGTGCTCTCCTTTCTCCACACCCTCTCCAGCAAGAGCTGTATTTTAGTTATTGATTGTAACCATGCTGACAAGTGTAAGATGGAATCTCAAAGTACGTTTAATTTCTATTTCCTTAATGGCTAAGAATGCTGAATATTTTCTTAAGTGTTTCCTCAGCCATTTGAGTTTTCCCTATTGAGGATTCTGTTTGAATCTTTACTCCAGTTTTAAATTGGGTTATCCAGTTTTGATATCCAGTTTTTTGAGCTCTTTATATATTTTTGGGTACTGGCCCTCTATAGGATGCAGAGGTGGTGAAAATGTTTTCCAATTCTGTAGGCTGTCACTTTGTCTGATTGACAGTATCCTTTGTCATATAGAAGGTTTTCAGTTTTATGAAAGCCCATTTATTAATTTCGATCTTAGTGCTTATGCTAATGGTGTTTTGTTCAGAAATTCTTTTCCTGTGTTAACGAGTTAGAGGCTATTATCCACTTTTTCTTCCATCAGCTTCAGTGTATCTTGTTTTATGTCGAGGTCTTTAATCCATTTGGAGTTGAGCTCATGGTGAGAATCTATTTGGATTCTTCTACATGCAGCCATGCAGTTTGACCAGCACCATTGGTTGAAGATGCTATCTTTCCCCCCAGTGTGTACTTATAGCTTCTTTATATTAAAAATAAACACATGTCCACAGGTGTGTGGATTTATGTCTGCACCTTCAATTTTATTCCATTAATCGACATGTCTGTTTATGTGCCAGTACCATGTTGTTTTTATTATGATGGCTCTGTAGTACAACTTGAAATCAGAATGGATGATGATACCTCTTACAGTTCTTTGATTAGTCAGGATTATTTTAGACTAGCTGGGTTTTTTGTATTTCCTATATGAAGCTGAAGTTTTCCTTTCAAGGTCTGTGAAGAGTTGTATTGTAGTTTTGATGGCTATTGCATTGAATCTGTATCTTGCTTTTGGTATGATGGCCGGTTTTATTATATTAACTCTACCAGTCCTTTTCATAGCTTATTAAAAATATTCCACTGCCTTTTCTTCCGTAGGTGTTTCATGATGTTGCTTACAAAGCAAAAGACCGCAATGACTTGGTGTCAGGCATTGATGAGTTTCTGGATCAGGTTACGGTTCTCCCTCCTGGAGAATGGGACCCAAGCATACGAATAGAACCTCCCAAAAATGTCCCTTCCCAGGTGGGTATGTTTGAAAACACTCTTGACAATTCCAAGTTTGTTTTTCTTTAAATCCATGCTCCTAAAATAAGGCAATGTACCATAAAGTATCAAATGATTTTATTTATTCCAATAAAGCAAAAGCATTAATTTAGAAAATGTTCTTGATACAACCTAATGTAGTGAGAAATTTGGTATTTTGATAATGAGCCACTAAATAAGTTTCATGTGTCTGTAAATATTTCAGGACCAACACAAAAGATATTAAATTTTATAACAGCATAAAATATGGCCTGAGATAAATCCCATTATGTTCACTGTTCTGAAAGCTGACAAGGATCTGGGAAAACACAAAGGAGGATTAATTGCGTTTTGTAAAAACTTCTTATTACTTATAATCACAGTGAAACTGAGAAAAGTTTTTCATCCTGATTTTTATATTTCTATCTTTTTATGCATGGTATTCATTTTTGTAAATATTCTGCAAATGAAAATCAAGTGAATATTTTACTTATATTACAGAAAGAAAGAATAAAGAGAGTTGTTAATTCTTAGGGCATTTTCTTATCTCAGGCATAACTGTTGAAAATGGTGGTCAAATGTCTGCAAAGCCCTCTCTTCATATTGCCTCTCAGTTCCTCTGGATTCTCCCTCCAACATTCTTCCAGTCAATGCCTTTGGGCCTTGTTCCCACAAAGTCTAGCCTTGTCTCACTCTGGTGTTCTGACTGAAGTGAGAGGAGGGCCTACTGACCCAATCCTGTACTTAGATTTTCAAGTCTGTTAGAAGTAGGCAAACTGGCAAGTGTATTACCAAACCATGAGTATGTAAGGCCATGCCAACTCCTTAAAAGTATAATATTAATATTCCAGGCCTGTGTTTTTATTTTGAAGTCTTTTTATCAATATTAAAATCTATTAACTTTCTTAACAATTATCATTTTGTAGATAATGTAACTGAAACGATATAACTTAAGATCCTCTACTATTAAAGTAAAAGCCATGGCACAGAAAGTGATTGTAAAGGCTTTTTCATTTCTCTACTCAAAGATGTCTACACTCAATGGCATTACAAATGGCAACATAATGCTTTCTAAAGTAAGATGGAAAAACCTCTTATTAATGGCATTTGGATAAATTGAGTGAAAATATTAAGATATTGAACGTAAGAGGTTATAATTCTTCAAACATTAAATTATTTTTAATGTATTCTGATTTTGAAGAACGGTTGTTTTGAGTGAAGTTGAATGAGGGAAGTCTGTATATTTTATTTCTTAGGAAATAATAAGAATTAGCAAATTCCAGGTACTGGGAGATGATAGTACAAAGAACATTGAATTAGAAATTATATTATCTAGGTTCTGCCCTTGTGGATTTGTCTGACCATGAATGAATGCTTTATTCTCCCAGGGTTGATGCTCTGTTTCAGAACTGCTCAACAGAATTTGTCCAGTAAAGGAAGCATTCTATAGTGATGATCTCTAATCATCGAACTACTGTTAAATGCTAGTAATGTGGCTACTGCAATTAACAAATTTATTTTTTATTTTCATTTACTTGAATTTGTATGGACACGTGGTTAAAGCCTATTATATTAGATAACAAGATATTATACAATGAGTATGAATTTAGATGTACATTGTATGCTTCATTATAATATTAATATTTTAAAACTCCATGCTATATTTAAGGGCTAGATAATATGAGCTATGTTTTCTTTTATTAAGGTACCAAAATGAATTAGTTTATATGAAGCACCTTGAAATCATCTTCATTTAAATAATATTATCCTCATGAAATATTTTTGTGGTTTTTATTCATTTTGAAATGTACAGATGACAGCATTTTTAATATATTTTCTTTTCATTAAAAAAAAAAAGAACAACCTTTCATCTCAAGTGATGTGCCTGAAATTCTCATTTAAGCTCTTATGTCAGTCATTGCAATCACTGTCTTATATGTTCCTTCCTGTTCTTTGCTCTTTTCATGTATTGTGCTTGGTTGTCAAAACCACAGCTCTATAAGCACCCTACTTTTCACTGTTTGGCACAATGTAATTGCCAAAGCAGAAGAGAAGAGTGTGGCTTTATTGACTAGCTTCCCATCATTTAATGACCACATAGCCCAAGTGAACCCTTAATGTTCCACGTTCACTATCACTTCCTTCCCAAGTCCAGCCATTGTTTTCTCACCCTTGCACTCTTCTCAACATTTCAGCATAACCTTTGTGGCCCTTGCTGCTATGCGTTTACTGTTTCTCCATTTCATTAAAAAAAAAATTGAGATCAGTCTTTCCTACATCACTTTGTGATGACAGTAAGCATTCCAGTTTTGCATCAGATCCCAGCTCCATAAATATACTCGAGGGCTTTGCTCTGCCAAACACCCTCTCTCATCATTACATCAGCCCTTCCTCCTGTGTTGTATCACTGTAATCAAGTATTGTTAAATCATAAATTTTTACAAAGTAACTGCTTTGATATCATTACTATTGTCAGTTACTTACACATTTTTCCTTTTATGTTCAATATTATAAAGGAGTTCTCTAGAATATATATCTCTACTACCTTTTCTACATTTCTCTATAAATACCTGTATCAGTTGGCATCACCCTTTACTTCAATAAACCAATTATTAACACCAATGTCATCCACAGTGATAAAACTGCAGCAACTTATTGGTCTATATCGCTCTTAGCACATGCATAGCAACATTTGATTGAATTGATAATGCCCTTATCCTGAGTGTATTCTCTTTGCTTAGTTCCTAAACAGCACAGTCTCATGGAGTTTCTACAGTCTCAAAGGTCAGACCAGTCTTTGCTTGTTCTTTCTCTTCTCTCTGGTTTCTTTATGTTGAGACTAACATGTAGGCCATAAACATATTCTCTCTATTCATATTTCCATCTGTTTATACTCATGTTCTTGGTTATATCATCAAATCTTAGAATGTTAAACCTTTTTCCAAACTTGTTTTCTAAACTGAACTCATGTTATTCATCTGCCTATCCTATGTGTCTACTTGAATATTTGACAGTTTAAGCCAAATTGAATATAGTTTCATTTCTTTATATCTCTCTTTTCCTGTAATTATAATTTTAAGCTAAGCAGCATATATTTCTAGGAGCATATAAGCATCTCTGAATTTTCCTCAAAATCAATTGTATTTGTATCTTCCCATCTTAGTTAATAGTTAAATATATTCTTATAATTGATTGGACCCAAACAATTCATTATTTCATCTTATACCTTAAATCTATTCTTCCAGTGGATTCTGATGGCTTTGCCTTCTGTTGTTATGCATACTTATACTATGTCTCACTGGGCACCTGTGATTCAACTTTCTATCACCTTTTGCCTGGGTTTCTGAAATAGCCCCTTAACTCTTCGTTCTATGCCCTAGAATCTCTCCTCAACCTCATAGTCAAACTAATTCCAAGTTCTGTTATATTATTTCTGTCCTCAAACCTTTGTAAATATTTCTCATTTGATAGAGAAAAAAAGCCAGAGATATAGAGTGGCTGCTTAGGTCCCTGCACACCTCCTCTTTTTCTGCTAATGCATCTTTTCAGCTTTCTTTTGTCCTGGTGTCATTCACACCTTCCAGCCATTCTGCTCCTTAAGGCTGTGGCACTTCCATTTTGTCTTCAGGTTGTTTAGCATGCCTGTTCTCTCACCTCCATCAAGTTTTCCTATGTGGCCCTTCCCACAGACCCTATTTGAAAACTTAGTTCATAATTGCTGCTCCTTCCTTGCCTCCCAGGAAGGAAGCACACCTTGTGCTCTGGGTGAGATTTTTCTTTTTTTCCATAATCTCATTTTTTTCTAATCGACTGTAGAATTAAATATTTAAATTTATTTCTTTCTGCATTTCCTATGAGAGTGTATGCTCTACAAGCCTAATATATCTACTGGTGTACTTTAAGGGTATTTCACACATAAAACAGCAGAAGTTAAATTATTCAAAGGAGATTATTTCCACAGAAGACCATATATTATCACTTCTTTTCTGAGAGCTATAGAAGCTATGATGACATGTTTCTCTAAGTATTTGGAAATAATTAATGGTGGTCACTCTTAAATCTTTTATATTTACTCTTAAATATTTTATATTTACTTGTGAAGATAAGCCCTTCATCAGTTGAAATATGTCTTCTCTCTTCTTTTTAAATCTTAATTTAGATCATCTTTCCATATATCTGTAGGAATTGTAGAAATACTCATGAACTTTCCTATACTGTGCTTAATAAAATCATTTTGTCATGTCTGAAACACATAACAATCTAAGTGTCCTATTGTATATAAGATAAACTAATTTATCAATCTGTGCTTCATATTTATTCTTATTCTAATTTGGAATGACAATCAAGTGAGAGTTTTATTGTATAACTTAAAGGTTTTTATCATTCTTTTAAATACGTTTAAATACATTGATAAAATCTAAGATGGCCAGAGAAGGAATGTTAGGGAGGATTTTCTGATTTATTTTTCTTTCAGACATCTCTGTCACCAGCAAACATAAGTGGAATAAACCTGAGGAAAATGGCACGCACATAAACCTCACTTAATTTGCCATTGGTTCAAGCAGAGACTTCCTTTTGTGTCTGTGAAGCATGGAGACTTAGAGTATAAATTATCCCTTTGTAGAAAGACACAATCTAGAGGAATAGAGGTAACAATACTTAAAGATAGTGAAATGGTAGAAAACTTTTCTTTCTCCTCTTTCTTTTCTGATAGAAATTGAATTCAGGGCTTAGACATAATAGACAAGCACCTTTTTAGTGAGCACTATGTATCCCATCCCTAGATCCAGTCACTGACATTTTTAGCTTACCTTTGCAACTATAGCATCAATATCAATGTATGGCAAAAAATAGGGCACCCCAAAACTGTTAGGTGTTAAACTTTAAAAATGCCCACCACTCATGTAGTTAGTCGACACTATAAAATAGGTACTGTTCTTTTTTTTTTAACTTCTATTGCATTATGATGAGAAAAGTTACATGATTTCAATTTATCTGAATTTGTTAACATCTAAGAACATATTTTAAGTAAATAGAATTAAATCACATTCTTGTTTCCCTTTTGTACCCCAACTCCTCCCAGAGACCCCCTCTTCGATACCTACAATATCTTTTTCTTGTCATATTCCTTAAAACTTATAAAATGTTATAACAATAAAAATGAGTATTATAAAAGTTGTTTGATATAAAACAACAATCAATTTAACAATCTTATGTAGATGCTCGTCTACAGCAATACTGAAAATACATACGTTTTTCTCAGTATAAATTTCAAATAACTCCAAACATATTAACTGTATATTTCAAAATAATACATTACTACTAGTATTTTCTTAACTAAACATAAATATATAAAGTCTTTTTGTTTGTTTGTTTGTTGTTTTGTATTTAGTAGAGTTTAAAATCTTGGCTCTTACTGTGTTACAAGCCCAAAATAAGAACAATTTTTAGACATTGGATTTCATTGTAATAAGGCTGTACTTGAATGACCCTCAAATCACCAAAGGATTTTACCTCCATCGTAGCTAAGCTGAGAGTTGACAGTTCTGCTGCACCAAGGAATGAATTGTAGGCATGATTTTTGGATACAGACTTCCTGCTATGGTCAAAACTATTTGACTTGAGTGAGTGACTTTATTCTCAGGCCACAGAGAACAAGTTACAATCATTTAAGAAATGGTGTGTGTATTAAGATGGTCTATTCACAAAGTCATCCACCAACTGCTTCAATGAACAATGGCTCTGCTTGGAGGGTGGCATAGACACTAGGTATGGGCAAGAATCTGGTTCATTGGCTGTGATAATTTGGAAAAGCATTCCTCTCAGAGAAAGAGCAACTTATAAAGTCCTCTTCTTCAAACTTGATACAAGAGCTACAAATGACAAGCAAAGCATTCAGTCTCACTCTTTGTTATTCTCTTTCCTACAAGCCACCTCCCAAGTTAATTGTCTATGTTTCTTTTGGCTGTATAAATACTTTTGAAATATATAAGCGGTTCTGAAAACCATATTATAGTGTAAAAAACATGAAATAGGTACTGTTCTTATCCCCAGTGATGTGGGAAGAATGAGAGCCTTAGCAGATGGAATTGCATTTTCAAAGGTTAAACAGCCACTAAGCACAGAACCCGTGATCTTAGCCATTCTACACATGGCTTCAAAGGGAAAATGTCATTTTTGTAATTAATGCCCAGCATTACAACAAAATATAAACCAATAAAATTCCCTGCAGGAGAAGAGGAAGATTCCTGCTGTACCAAATGGAACAGCAGCTCATGGTGAAGCTGAGCCACATGGAGGGCACAGTGGACCTGAACTCCAGCGAACCGGGAGGTTAGTGGCAGCCATGTTGGGGGACTTAAATGCTGTCTTATCTGTCAAGAATTGTTGTTTCAAGATCTGATTTTTTTTTATACATTTAATATCTACTCTTTGAGAGTGAAATGTCAATTAATTTCATTTCTCTGAAGTGAATAATGATTGTCACTTCTGTTAAAACAAAATAGTGGCTACACCATTCCATCTTATTCTAGTCTTTCATTTTATGAAGCATAAAATACATCCATAGAGTCTTAGAATGAATAAGAAAACTGTCAGTTGATGCTTCCAAAACAGCTTGTTGAAAGCTTTAAGTTCAAGTTGGAAATAAAACTAAATACCAAGAATGAAGTCCTGTAGACCTTACCTCATTAGATGCTAGTATGATGTATATAATGGTATTTTTTTTTATTATGCCTATGATTTGAAAGAGCTATATGATTTATTTTTCTAATCATACACCTTTGAAGAGATGAAAGCTTCAATTTATTTCATAAAATGTTTTTTTATGGGTTTTTGACAGCTTGTCTTTCTGCAAGCAATGTGTGAGGAGAAAATCAGAACCATTGGGTGGATGTCTCTTCAGGGAGCTGGTGTGGACAGCCTCCCTATAATTAAAGACAATTGCCAAGGACTTGTAGGATTGGTGGCCCTCCCTTGGGCCATTTTCTGTACTGCTTGCAGTGTGCCCACTGCTGACTTCCCAGTTCCTGACAACCCTGCATTTCAGTTCTCCTGTGTTTCCCTTTATCGCTGTTTGTCTCTGAAGAAATGTCCTTTAACATCTTCCTTGGCTTCATACTGATTTTTAGATGGTTCAAGTGTCCCCTTTTCCCTTCCCTGGAAGCTATATACTCATTCTGTTTGCTTTCATACTTTCAAATACTGTCCTTTTTTATTTTTGATGGTATATACTTTTTCTTTTTCTCTCAGGTGTAACATGCCACATAGCTTAGATTTTTTTTCAAGTTCACTTTTCCTTACTGCTTCCTAAATCCTCCCAGGTCACCAATATCCGGTATCTTCGCTTCTCCAGAGTTCTTCCACAGACTCTGTGGCTGACATGACTTGAAGTTTCCATTACTCATCTGCTCTCCTGGAATTGCTGGTGTACATCTGGGCTGCTCTTGCACTGTTCTTCTGTAATGAACTCCCACTTCTGGATTTAGATCTTTACCGATAAAAGCACATTTATTACACAGCTATCTAACAACTATTCAAACTAATGTATGCTCGAATAAGTGATGAATTACACAGCAGTGGGCTAACGAAATGCTTTCAAAACTATAAATATTAATTACTAATTAATAGTTCGTAACTATCTTAAGTTATTTTTAGAAATAGGTAGAATATAAATCATAAATGAATGCTTAGCTTAGTGGAATAAATCTACTTTGAACTGTGACTTTGACAAGGTAACATGTTATTCAGAAATAGAAACTATACAGCATTTACACACATATGTTTTGCCAAGTGCAGTTAGAGAGACCTTATGTGCGGTTTGTATATGTGTGCATCCCACGTGTTCTCTGGAAGCATCTCTGAGTTTCAAATGTCCCTTTGTCTCAGAATTTTATTCTCAATCATTTCTACTTGAAGAAATCACTAGACAAACTGATTTTATACTCATATACCATTAGATAATTACTAGTAGACAACTATTATTTCTCTATCTGATCAATGGAATCAGGGGCTAGTGAGATAGCTCAGTGCCAAACCTGGTCACCCAAGTTGTCCCTAGAGCCTATGTGGCAGAAGGAGAGAACTGAATCTCTCAAATTGTCCCCTGACAAGCCCCACAAACATACACACAGAAAATAAATAAATGAAAAAGAGTTATTCTGAACATAATTTCACAGTCAAATAGAACTTGGTTCTTAAGAAAACAATCATTTTTGAGATAACATTAAAAATGAACATTCTTTTCACAAAATAACAAAAGTTTAACTTTTATGATCCAAAGATATTCAGCATAGTATTGGCATTTAGAAACTTTACAGTGTTTGCTTTATCACTTTTTTGATGCATGGTTTAATGTGTATTGCAGATTGGCCTCAAACTCACAATCCTGCCTCCTGCCTCTTGAGTGCTGGACTTTTTGGCATGTGCCACTCGGTCTAGCTTTTAAAATACTTTTTAATCATTAACATTCATATAGAAACCATATTGTAGTCTTACTTTAAGATCACGTCTTTATTCCCTGGAATGAAATAAACTTTAAATAGCAAATGTTAAATCTGAATGTTGTCATCAAATATTCAAATAATAAGGAAATCTGCTTATTAGTGTTTTCATTCCTAATATGTTAAAGAACATTAAGTACTCCGATCTTAAGCATCAATTTACAATCTAAAACTCCTGACCCAAATACAAAGCCCTCTGAAGTGTTTCAGGGTGTTTCTTTTTGTCATATTTAGAGTAAGTGAATTATTTCCAGGAAGAGCCATCATTATCATGTAATTGATAGGAGTTGCAATATATGTCAACAGTAGTAGATCAAAATAACATTTATCTAGTTTGATTATATTAGGTTACCTCTTTACTTTCCTGAAACTAAAGACAACCTCCGAGTCTATCTGTCTCTATTGAATGTTGTTATCCACACGTTCATTTAGTTGTCTTCTTACAGGGTCCTTTTTATTGGTAAAGGGACTTGGTGACTGGAGTTATGGTTAAACCCAGTTTTATTTTCTTTATGGTGATTTTTAAGAGTATCATTCACAAAGACCACTTGTACTTGTCTCTTTGTCTCTCATTTTCCATTATGCTTAATTAAGTACAAAATATTAAACACACACACACACACACACACACACACACACACACACACACACACCAAAAAACACTTCCAAGGTTGGCAGTGAAGGCTCATGTTTATTGTTAGTAAAGGAATGAAACAGAGATTGGAATCTCTCATTATTTCAAATTTGATTGATGAATCCGGGATGAATGCTTAAGAAGCCTGATGAATTTTCTTTTTTTAGTTGTGGGAACAATATTTGGGGTAGTGTAGTAATGCAAACCTGTTCCTGTAGGTCATCATAATGAAATGTGGTAGTCTAATATGAGTCTCATCTCTGCTGATGGAAAATGTTTCTGTGACTAGGCGACAGGGCAAATGAACATTCTAACTGACAAGCTTTTTATCTTTGGGTTTCACTCTTGTGTCCCCTACCCCATGTCTTAGGATTTTTGGGGGACTTATATTAGATATCAAAAGAAAGGCTCCATTCTTCTGGAGTGACTTCAGGGATGCTTTCAGCCTGCAGTGCTTAGCATCGTTCCTGTTTCTCTACTGTGCATGTATGTCTCCTGTCATCACATTTGGAGGACTGTTGGGAGAAGCAACTGAAGGTCGTATAGTATGTATCATTCTTATCTTTAGACCTCAATCTGTCTTTTAAGATTTCTAGTTATGTTAGTCAGCCTTGGATTTTGGATTTCTGGAGAGATTTGATCCATGGTCCAGAACATTAACTTTCTGTTAACTTCCTGGATGGTTAGTGGAGCCAGTTATCTCAGAATAGAACATCTTGCAAATACTAATTTTGAGTGTTGTACAAGGCTATGACCTGATGCCACGCCCCTTGACCTACATTTCTAGGTCAGTTTTAGGATAAATCCAGTTTTCAAAAATCTGAGTCATGCTTCTGTTCAGATACTGATTCTGAAAATATTTAAGTATTTTTAAAAACAATAAAAAAGAAGGAAGGTATAGATTATAGTTCCCAGTTTTTGTTAACAAATTTTTGACCCATACTGGCCATTCTCAGCCTTATTTCCCACATTCTGCACACGTTTCTAGGAATAACACAGTGAAGAGTAAAAATGTGAACCCATATATCTGATATGCTTATACCTGTCACAATTGCTGCCTGTGCAGCTGATGTAATAGATCCATTCATATTTTTTCAGAGTGCAATCGAATCACTCTTTGGAGCATCTATGACTGGGATAGCCTATTCTCTTTTTGGTGGACAGCCCCTGACCATATTAGGCAGCACAGGACCTGTTTTGGTGTTTGAAAAGATCTTGTTTAAATTTTGCAAGTAAGTATTGCGACTCTTGGCTACTGTATGCCTGTTCATTGCTGTGCTTTTTTATTTCTTCATCAATCATCATCACTGTTGAAGGTCTGTGGGGAGAAGTGAATTCATTCAGTTTGTCATTTTTGTCTCTATGGGAATGCAGGAAAAGTTAAAATATTTGTGTGTATACGTACATGTAATATTTATATTAAACAAGATTCATTTTTAAGTGCTAAGAAACCCACAGATTTCTCTATAAACAAAGTCCTGAGCTCAGAGAGCCATGGGATGTGAAGTTGCTTACTTTTGCTTCCTGATTTAGGCTTATTTCCTCTTGTTTAAATGATATCAAACCATAAAATGACCTTCCCACACTCTCCTATTTCTCTTAGAGAATATGGGCTATCATACTTGTCTCTCCGGGCCAGCATTGGGCTCTGGACTGCAACACTATGCATCATACTTGTGGCCACCGATGCGAGCTCCCTCGTCTGCTACATCACCCGGTTTACCGAAGAAGCCTTTGCTTCTCTCATTTGCATCATTTTTATCTACGAAGCCCTGGAGAAGCTGTTTGAGCTCAGTGAAGCCTATCCAATCAACATGCACAATGATTTGGAACTGCTGACACAATACTCGTAAGTAGTCCAATTTCCACTCCTGCCTGCCAGGCTACTCTTGTCACAAATATTGCTATTGTTTAAGAAATATGAAGACCTTACTCATCAGAGAGTGGGCCTTGAATTAATCCATGACCTAAATCCTGGTCTTTTTAGAGCTGAATAGGACTTTAAGTCATCTAGTCCACCCCATATCGGATTCTTGTGTTCTCATCACATCATCTCTGCCAAGAACATCATTCTAAAGAGCTGTTTGTCAAGTGTTTCACAAAATAAACACATAATTAACCAACTCAATATAAATACAGATTGGTTCTGTTTTCCAAACTGTATCATTTTACTATGCTTTTTATGTTCAGATTTAAAGAAACTAAGTAAAAGAAACTCTTAGAGTTTAAGTTGTATTTACTTGATATTTGAAATTGTGATTTTAAAAAAAGATGAAAACCAGCAAAACTTAAGTCTAATTTTGCTTTTGGATGTTTGTGCTAAAAATATTTAAGTATTAGTTGCTGAAAAAGATTTGCAGTTCAAGACTGAAGACACATTGGATCTTTCTAATTTTGGTAAACCAGAAATCAGGCACTGCTCCAGCACTGCACCTATAGAGCATATATGTGGTCATTAATTGGTGTGCTTATTTAATTTCACAGTTTTTGTTCCATTTATGTATGCTCTTTCACAGAACAAACGTTTGAAGTGATATGCTCCTCATTGGGCACTTGTAATTTTTGTTCCAGCGACCAATGTCATTTAGATATAATTCAAATATTTTAAATATTTCTTTATTGCTAGAAATTCAATGTCAAAATTACATAGTAATAGTTTAGTATTGTAACTCTTAAAATATGAGATAATGATGCCCCACTAAAAACAATGTAGTTCTTGGTATTTAACATTTTTTGGATTTTTGAGAAAGCTTAAAACAAAGTACCTGTATTTAGAAACAAGAAAATTCAAGATTTATATGTAAAATATTTTTCCCAAATGAAATAGATATTGATAATGTTGCATTAAGGAAATAGGTGGATGTCATGGTCATTCACGAAGAGTCTCATAGTAACAGTAATTTGATCAGAATCAGAGGTTACACAGTCAAATGCTACATTACTTATAAAAACTATAGATGATGGATTGGGGACCATGCACTATGATGCATATGTGGCAATGAGAGGAAAACCTGGGAGCCTCTTCTCTCTCCTTCTACCATATGTGCTCTGGACATTGAAGAGAGAAAAGTCTTAAGAAGTAAGGAGCCCTGAATAATGTAGCTAGTTTAAAGTTAGAGTAATGAAGACTATTTCAGGCACAAATGTTGAGGCAAAAGTGCTGACGGCTATAGACGGGCAAGAGGTAAGGGTGTATCATAGCTCTGTAAAGAAGAAAGGCAATCCAGCAAAATGAAGGAGTGGGCTTTTCAAAAGATCATTATTACCTTAAGATACAGTATTATGAGGTGGTAGAATAAGCCATTTACCCAAAAGTTAAGAAAGTAGATGGTGGCAAATGAATAGAGAGTGTAAACCTAGACCAATTGGGAGTCTAAGAGGATGAAATGCACCTTGGTGCTCTTGTGAGACTCCTGATAATGCATTTAGGGCATCGAGACCACGAAGACAGCAAGTTGTGATAGCAAAGAATCAGTTTTGAAATGAGGAGACAGCAGCAGAGAGAAGGAAGCCATAGAGATATCAGAGACAGGGAGGGGTAACATGGAGTTAGAGCTTTCACACAGTAAAAAAGAGATGAGGTCCAGACAATGAAATTGTTAAATAAGGCTAACAGCCAGAGGATGCTGAGTGTGAAAAGCTTCCTGTGCCCAGGAGCCTTGCTTAGCATGACAGCAGCAGCAACAGGGAGTGGCCCAGGTCCTGATTTTTTTCCATGTTTTCATCTCTGCTTGTTAAAAAATTAATCTTTTTTTAAAAAATTAATTTTTGATTAGTCTACAAACAAGTTTCATAATGGAATTTTCCAATAAAAGATGTTCTCTTGACGCTCCTTCCCATTCTTCTCTAACACCTCTTGTTCCTCAGACTGTCCCACTCCCGGGGCTTACTTCCATGGCACCAGGTTCAATTGTCCTCCTCCTCCACCAGTTTTTATTTTTAATCTATTCTATCATACACTACATCCTACTTCAGTTTCTCCTCCCTCTACTCTTCTCAACACATCCTCTCCTCCAGATTTACTGCTCCTTGTTTCTTGAGAAAGAGAGGTCTGGCTTTCCTCTGCACGAGCAGCACTGAGGCTCAGACCTTGCTCTCAACTTTGAGCCACTTCCTCTCTTGGAGGAGCTTTCTTTCCTTCTTAAGTAACTGTCTCAAATATACCACTATCCCATCTCTTCCTGGCCCATTTCTTGCTCAGAAGCAAGAATCTGGAAATCACACAGAGTTTCTACTGGTCTGTAAGATGCACCCCATAATGATGAAACCTGAAAGATAGAGCCAAATGGGAGATTGAGTCATGACTGATCTCCTGAAATGATTCAAGCTAGTCTCTCATAGTTGGTTAGGTTTTATGAAAGTGAGTCAGTTCTGGTGTGAGTGAATTGTTACAAGGAGCCTGCCCATTCTCTTCCTTCCCTTCCCCTCCCGTCCCCTTCTCTCTCTCTCTCTCTCTCTCTCTCTCTCTCTCTCTCTCTCTCTCTGTCCTCTCTCCATATGACCTTTCTGTAAGATATGTATTCACGACACATGGTGCTTTCTGCCATGGCACTCCCCAGTTAACAATGCTGTTCTCATGCTGTTAGATATCCAGATTTGAAACTAATAAACCTCTTTCTAAAAAAAACAAAACAAACAAACAAAAAAAAACAACAACAAAAAAAACAAATGAGCCTCTCAGTGATAGCTACCAAACATAGCATAACAAGACATAGTAAGACTAGACACTAACCCTCATGTCAAGGCTGGATGGGACAACTCAGTAGAAGGAAAAGGTACTACCAGCAGGCAAAAGAGTCAGAGAGAACCCCCGACCCCCTCTCCTGTTAGTAGGAGTCCCACAAGAACACCAAGCTAAACAACTGTACCATATATACATAGGACCCAGCACAGACCCATACACCCTCAGTCTCTGTGTTCCCCTCTGAACCCTGCATAGTTAACTCTGTGGGCCTTGTTCTTGTGGTTCCTGGATTTAAATAGCAATAGCAACCAAGTTTTCCTAACCTCACAATGCCATATTATGTAGACCTTACACTTCCCTTTTATTGTGCCAAGATCTAGTGTCAAGATAATCTATTTTATTTTGAGTATATTCTACACCAGATGATCAAAAAGAATTTGTCACATTAGCAATATGTAATGATTTTGAGAGAATCATTTTCCCTGGTTGCATTGATCTTAAGGAATGGCAAAAAATAAAATGGTCTGCTTGTGTTAGATGAAAGGTTCTTTAGTACATAATAATAAGGTTCTCAGATGACTAATAAAACAAAGTAAAAAATGAATACATATGACCAGAATGGAAAAAGAAAAGGAGAAAGGAAGGGAGTCCCATTCCTAGTCACAGGGTGCCAGCCATGGGGAGAATACATGAGAACAGTGTATGAAAATGCCATGGTTGAATTCATTACTTTGTATATTAACCTAAAAACCTAATTTTTAAAAAAGTATGCATTATTCTTTGCAAATATATGAGTTATAGCAAAATTCAGGCTATATTACTGAAGTTTCTAATATATATATATATTTATATATATAACATATATATATTTATATATATATATAATATGTCCCGGGTTTCTAAAGGAGAGTTCTTAGTACTAAATGATGAGCAGTACTTTTTGCTCTTGCCTTTATCAACTGTCTCATTTTCATCCGTTCAAATACTTGTTTTATGTTTCTTTACAAAACAAAAGCTCGTAATTTGTTTTGAATAAATGCTTCTGATTGGCATTATACTCAATGTCCTTTCTCTTAGTTATTCAACTAGATTAAAGTCTCTTTTAAGGTTTAAAAACTTATATACAATTTTCTTTTCCATATCACAATGCTATAGAAATTGTTGAGTCATGTACTTAATGAACTTTGGTCAACTAAACATATTAAAAA
>JADRCD010234986.1:57025-69410 GCA_019843815.1 Montemys delectorum
CACACACACACACACACACACACACACACACACACACACACACACACTAAGGAAACAAATGTTTCCCAGATTGAAATAAATATCTCAAAAAATTCCACTTTGATAACTAAGAGAGTTCCTTGCAGAGGCCACTGCTTTTTCTATCACTCTCTTCTCTGTAAGAGATGACAGGTTTATCTCCTTCACCTTTCAGCTGAACTATTCTCTGTATGTTTTTGTTCATGGGTTGCAAAAGCGTACTAATAGAAAACAAATATTGTTGATAGTTCTTTAAGAATAACTACTCAAAAATGTCCTTGTAGGGCTTGGGAGATGGCTCAGTCTGTGAAGAGCTTGCTCTGTAAGCATCAGAACTTAAACCCAGAGCCCCAGAACCCATGTTAAAGAACAGAAAAGCTGGGTGTACTGGTGCACATCTGTAATCCCAGAGATCACAGGGAGACTGTAGGGGAAAGAGGTACATCCTACATGTGCCTTTGCCTGAGCTATTTGATGAAGTTCCAGGCCAATGAGAAATGGGTGCCAATGACTGTGCACCACTGCACAATGACTTTCTACAGTGAGAAATGGTTTGAAAACTTGCTTATATAGAGTTCATTTTAAATCAAGGAAATTTTAAAATTTTCCCACACCGTTGTGTGTATTACCAATTGTCATACCTTAAATAAAGTAATTAAAACATGCTTCTTTAATAAAAATAGGTAATTTCATTTAGTGGTCCTTTGGATTCATAATGTTAAAATATAACTTGCATGAAAGAGTCCTAAAATTCACCTGATGCAGGCCAGACAACTTTATTCTGTGTTCTAAATTTTCACATACTCAGGTTTGTAATGGATACTTTAAATCAATATTAAAAAGAAAATGACCACCATTATTTCAGTTCAATAAATCTTTATTCTGAAATGTATGGATGAGAGACATAGATAAGTATTTAGACTGTAGCATAGCATAGCTAATGATAATATATCATAGTGTGCATATAGCATAACATTACAGTAGTATGTCACAATGGTTGTATTCAAGACTGCTCCTGAATATTTCCAGTTATCTATAGCTCCCTCAAAGTAACAGCATTTTCATTATTTTTAGGTTCGATCCATAGTGAGTGATTTTGCAGTTTTTCTTACAATTCTGTGTATGGTTTTAATTGACTATGCCATTGGGATCCCATCGCCAAAACTACAAGTACCAAGTGTTTTCAAGGTGAATTTATCTAGCATGTAGCATCTATCTACTTTTTTATTTCTCTGTGTCTAATAGATGGTATCTGTGACCTCAGTACAAGAGATTTTTATGAGAGCATGAACAATATACGTTTATAGATTAAGAAATAAATTATTGTCTGGTATTAAAAAGAATAATAAAAACGAAACCTCAAGATTGCTTAAACGTTTCCTATCATCTATTATAGTTGGACTAAATGCAAACAATACAACATGCCTAAAAACCAAGGGAACATTCTGAAACTAAGGAACATGCATTATTGTGAGGCAAACTTCAGAGTGAATAGGATTTGAAAAAGATTAAAACTAGGCTTGGGTTGAGTATACCAACCATATTGTAAAGGCAGGACACCCCTTGATGCCAGCAAATTTACTGCCTCAGCCTGTTTTCTGATTTGTCAAACAACTAGGGACTTAATCAGAGAATCATTTGCTGTCATGATGAATTCTGCTGGGACTCATTTCCAGCATCAGCCATGTTTTGAACCTTTCGCTGAGCTTCTAATGTGGCTAAATTTCTGGTTTTTTGTTTTTTGTTTGTTTGTTTGTTTGTTTTTCATATGGTAGCCTGGGCACACACTTAAAATAAGTTACTATATTACACCAAAATATTTATATTTATATTACACAAAGATATTTATATGTCTGCTTGTGATTCTAAACTAAAAGAAAGCTCTGTCTTGTTTCTAGCATAGTTGCAATATGCAATTTTAAATGTAGACAAATTTGCCTACAGTAAATAGTAGGTATTGGTGTTACTTATTAATTATAGGTATTGAGAATGATTTTTTAATTAGTCTGCTGGAATTAAAATTTGACCTCAATTAATTATTAGCCCCAGAGCCTTAGACAACTTACTATGACACTCTATGTCTCAACTTCATCCTTACAGTGCTGTGAAGAGAAAATGGTTTAAAAGATAAGACACTTAGAATGGTATCCTTAGTTATGTGAATGTTCCATGAGTTCACTACTTAGTGAATGCTCAGCCAATCCCTTCATAATTAAGAAATCCCTGTTTATATCTATATGACTTAGTTTGATTAGGTATTCATCAATCTGGCTACTGATATGTATGCTTAATTTTTGTCTCAGCCTACCAGAGACGACCGTGGCTGGTTTGTTACACCTTTGGGTCCAAACCCGTGGTGGACAATCATCGCTGCCATCATCCCAGCCTTACTCTGTACTATCCTGATTTTCATGGACCAGCAGATCACAGCTGTCATCATCAACAGGAAAGAGCACAAGCTAAAGGTATGTATTTCACATCCATTAGAATATAAATAATTCTTATTCAGCTGATAGGAATTGCTGGTCATAGGTTTCATCTTTATTATGTATTCATTTGTACAGTATAAAATACTGTTTTCAGGTTTTTAGTTTTTACTGTTTTCTAGGACACTTTGTCTTATGGTGATATGAAAATTTGATTGCAATATTTGCCTATCCTCCACAGTCTGAAACCTTACTTTTAAAGGGGAAAAATGGTTCTAACTTTAGCATTAGTTTAGTTAAATATTCAATTCTGGTAAGTAAATACTTACCAACTTGATTTATGTCTGGGATTCCTCTATTCCTGTATTTGATGACAAGTATATTCATTATTAGGGAACATATTTCAGATATGTTTCACTGAATTTTATCATTTAAAAACAATTTGTTTGTAATCCTTTTCATACAAACATAGGTAGCTTTTCTTTGGTTCTAGGGGTACATAGAGTTCAGGGTCCTAAGTCTGGCATGCCTAGCTCAAATACTTACACAGTGCATGGAGTGCTTGCTTTTTCCCACATAAGCACATCACCTTAAAGACCATACCAACTACATAAATCTGAATTATCATTTCAAATAACTATATTTCATTATATTCTTGTTTAAGATTGAACAAAAAACTGACACTTAGGTAGAAAGTAAGATATAAAGTCACTGTTTGACTTTCAAAGAGTAGTTTAGCCTTTATAAACAGGCAGAAATGCCACTGACCTTGCTTGACTGTCCATACAGGCTCTCATTAAACTGCTCTAGGTAGAGCTATTTTTAGCCCTTAGCAGAATCATATTTAAAACTCTAGCCATAGATGAAGACTTGCTGAGGTTGGTACCATTCCCTCAACTATTAAATTTCCCTGCTCCTTCCGAGCAACGCATACCTGTGCATCACAGGCTCTTGCTCCTCAGTCTTCATGCAAATATGTCCTTGACATTTATAGATGTTCCAAAGTTCCAAATCAACACATTCATTTCTTCCTTTACACTGAGTACAGTGTTGCTAGCATACAGTAGAACATTCTTCTAGTGTTTCTTCAAAGTACTCAAACAGGTAGAATGGAATAAAGTAGTGTCCATTCCCGAAATAAACACAGGCTATATTACATTAGCTCTTTCATTACATGAATAAATCAGTATGTATTTAACTTTTTAAATATAAATTTTAAATCAGCATGGATTTAGTGAACAACAGACTGGCTTCATCACACTGTCTGTACTCCATAGTAGTCAATATGTCCTCTGCCACTGCATTGTGAGCACTCTGCACTCTTCCTAGATATAGTGTTCAAAACAGGGTCCCTCTAGCCTAGTCATAATTTAACAACAATAAAACATTATCATCATCATCATCATCATCATCATCATCATTATTAATTATTATTTGCCTATAGCCATTTTCTTCTATATGTTCCACTATGATATACTCTATTGTTGCTGATTTTCCTTTTGACAACAAAAATATTACTTCTTACAATACCCTTTATTAAGAATAACAGTTTGTCAATGACTATTCTCCCTGCCTGTTGAAATTTTTTCAGAGTTTCCTGGCTTTGGCATGAGCTTCATGTTGATGAAAAGATGTTCCCTGAGTATATCTCCAAACCACAAGCTAACTATACTTTACTAATTTTTTAACTGAAAGTTTCCTGCCACCTTGGTTGGAACGTCATTCCATGAATTGTGTTTTTTCATTTCTGCACAAGTATGTGGTAGTCAATGCAGTACGTACCCAACTGCACACTGTCTCTTCATCATCAGAGTCCTGTCATCTTAGATCTCTTCCAAGTATATTATTGAGCTTTTTATTTTTTGGCACTTCATTTCCAGAACTAGTCATTTTCATTTACGTGATATTTTTTATGACATCAAGAAAATGTTTTTACAATGATTTTGTAGTGGTAAATACACAATAAAGTGTTGAGCTACTCAGACTACCCAACTCATTGATGAGGTAACTTAATATACCCAAGAACAAGAGAGCATAAATTTGCAAAACTCAAAATCACCCCACTGGTCTTTGTGTCATGCAAACATTAAAGTAGCCACAAAAATAAAAATGTGACCAGGAAAATTATTATATATTATATAGATGCACAAATAAATCCATACTCTCTCTAGACTTTATGTTTTCCCTTTAGAATTGCTGGGGGCGGGTAGGCAAAGATTAACTAAATCCTTTTTAAAGGCATTAACAACAAAAGCTTGGTTGTTTAGAGAACCCTCTGTAAAAGTGGAAATGAAGAGAGGCATTATTTTGTAGAAGAGAAAGTTTCTGTTAAGACACAGTTCTGGGACTTTCTGCATGTTTCTGTAGACAGTTCAGGCTTCTTTTGACATCAGTTTTAATAAACAGCAATACAATCCCGGATCACTGGAGCAAATGAATGCATTTGCAGCATTCATTTGGCACCACGTTCCCTTGATGACTATGGCATTTGATATGTTCTTTTTTGCCCTCTTTGTCAGCCTGGCTCCTCATGTCAATCTATAGTCTTTTATGTGGTTAACTTGACAGATGCAGGAAATTGCTGCCAAGCTTTGAAATGATTTTTTTCAGCAGTGGCATCTGGGTATCAGATGGTCCTCTTGGCTGGCCTCTTGTCTTGCTGCATGTTGGTTTTAGTGGGGTCTGGTGTAGCATCACCTGTTGCTATGCTCCCTCTTCCTCCCATATGTCCATTTCCCATGATTCAAGGATGAATGTGAGAATAAAAGCTACAGTTCTGTCTTTATTTTTTTAAAAAAAACCTACAGAAATATGTTACAAGGTGCAGAGGTCTCTCTCTGACAAAGGATACTTCCCTTTGGCTGGCATGCCTAATCAGCTAATAATTTGTTTGCAACGAACAAGTTTTTAAAAGCATTTTAAAAGAAAGGCAAGAAGAAGGATGCTGATTAATGAGTGGAAATGTCAGAACTGCTTTATCTCCTTTGGTTTGCATTAAGTCAAATTGTTCTTATTGTGCAGCATAATTAAGGGAAATCATGTATTCATTTTAAAGACAGAATTGTTCTCTCTGAAATAATTATCTTGCCTACTTCCAGAAATCCCAAATTCCACTGTTTATATTTATATATTTTAAAAAAACAATAAGAGCTATAGGCAATTATTTTTATGAGGAAGACTTTCTTTTCTCCATATTATTAAATATGAATATGGATGTTTAGAAAGTAAGGATGTGCTAAAACGGCAATATTGAAAAGGGAGCAGGCTCCGTCATCTTTTTTTCTTGGGTCCCCTGGCACTTCTCATAAATACAAATTCACTTTTGGTAGTACTGAAAATTTAAAACAATTCCAGAGGCACAGTTGCATTGAATCCTCTCTCGGATGCAGGAATTTGCGTAGATTCTAATTCACACTCTGGCTTGCACTCCTTAGAACAAAGCACTCCTGTAACTGCTTCAGGCACTGCTCTTTAAAGACTTGAGTTTTATGCTCTTAACCTATAGTTTACAAAATATTTTGCTGAAGTCTTTTTCTTATGCATGTTTGAGTATGCTGACGCCAGGATGGCTTTCCATGTTCTAGATCTCCCTGGGTATTTTATTCTCACTATCAAGCCAAATAACTGCTCTATTTATTTTATAATTACAACTATTACATTGGCTTTTTAAGATGTGTTTAAAGAATATATGTTTCCTTCTTTTAAAAAAATCCATTCTACTCAGGAGGCAGAGGTAAGAGGATTGTCCATGAGTTCAAGGCCAGGCTTGTGTCTATAATGAATTATAGGACAGTGAATCCCTGTATAAAAAGAAAAAAGGAAGAGAGAGAGAGAGAGAAGAATTTCAATCTGTAACATCTATTGATTGTCTCTTGTCTGTTAATAATTAGGCTAAGAAACTATAGAAAATACTGAGAAATGAATGATGGATTTTTTTTTTATAATGGAACCTAACATGCACTTGGGATTTATGATAGATCAGACACTATTCTCAATCACTTCTGGACTTAAATAATTTAATTGTCATAACCTAATGAGATACCTATCACTGACATTAACAACTTCTCTCAGCTAGGAAAAGGCCCAAAAGATTAACTGATTTACCTAAGGCCATTGTTGAACCTTTATTTTGTGTGTGTATGTGTAAATTTTCATTTTTTAAATTGAATATAGATTCTTCTATCATATGTCTGACCACAGTTTCCCTTCCCTCCACTCCTCTCAGATCCACCTTCCACCTCCATTTGCTCTTCAGAAAAAGCAGGCTTCCAAGAGACAACAGCCAAAAAAGGAAAAAACAAACTACAATAAGACAAGGCAAAAGCCTTTATATAGAGGCTGGATAAGGCAACCTAATAGAAGAAAAAGAGCTCCAAAAAGCTGGCAAAAGAGTCAGAGATACACCTGCTCCCACTGTTAGGAGTCCCACTAAGCTAACAGCCATAGCATATATACAGAGGACCTGGTGCAGAGTCACACAGGCCCAGTGCTTCCTATCATTTAAACCCAGCAATGAATTTCCAGAACATACACTTTTAGTCATTATGTTGCATGGGCTTTCACAAAGTAGTACTGAAAATAATAAAGTAAGAGCCAAGTTACAACATAAGTCAAGATTTTTGCCACCTCTGTGGACAACAGTGTGCTTCAGCATCTTTGAGTTGTCTCGTCAGAGATCTAACCAATCAGCCAATTGAGAGCAGTCTCTGAACACTCTGGCACCCACTTTGCTTACTTAATTTTCTGCTTCATTTGAGTGCAGGATATTGATAGTGGAGTGTGATTACAGAGGAGGCAGAAACACAAAGGCCATTATTTCAAGGGATAGCTGGAGTCTCTGGCTGTTGAAAAGGAAACAAAATGAGAATAAAGTCACTGAGATAAAAGTGAGAATAAATAAGAGAAGTTGGGCTCTGTGATATTATATTTTCCAATAAGACATCATCCCTGAAACGAGAGCATGGTGTTGGAGACAGTATCTGAGAAGTTAGCTGTGGAGCATCTGCTAGGAAGGGCCTCTCAGGATTGTCTGGAAGGGGTTTCTATTCTCAAGCAAGCCAAGTCACTGCGGGTGACACCGTTGCTTTCTCCTTCTTTTGTGTCTTTAACAGAAAGGTTGTGGCTATCACCTGGATCTGCTAATGGTGGCGGTCATGCTCGGGGTGTGCTCCATTATGGGCCTGCCGTGGTTTGTGGCTGCCACAGTCCTCTCCATCACTCATGTCAACAGCCTCAAGCTGGAATCAGAGTGCTCTGCTCCAGGAGAACAACCCAAATTTCTCGGCATTCGGGAACAGAGGGTGACTGGGCTCATGATTTTTATTCTTATGGGTTCATCCGTTTTCATGACCAGCATTCTGAAGGTAATGAAAGCATCCCTTGTGAGTGAGAGAAAGAATTCATATGTTTAAGATAATCATTTTAATATAGGCATCAATATTTAAATATCGCACAGCATGAGATAAAAG
Source organism: Montemys delectorum (assembly GCA_019843815.1). NCBI lineage: Eukaryota > Metazoa > Chordata > Mammalia > Rodentia > Muridae > Montemys > Montemys delectorum. The sequence continues at coordinate 64,938 of JADRCD010234986.1, forward strand.
TGATAATTTTAAAAAATGCTTACATAATTCTCTTTTACCGATGATAAATGAAAATTTGTCCAGTGTTTTAGAATCCTGAAGAACTTGAGAGTATAGTTTTGTTATACTTTCTGGCAATAACAATTTTGATTTGTAATTTATATTTTGAAGGCCTCACAAAACACAGCATTAGTAATTTCTACACTTAAAATTTGAATTAAATTTCAACAGCGGTAGAGACTGATCGTTTTTGTCATATAATTCTGGAAGATTAGTCTTACAGCATATTAGCTGCATTATATATTATCATTCACTTTGATAGCTGAAAATATTAAATAATAATTGAATTGTTTAATTTATATAGCTTCTTGTATTTAACCATTGATAAATGAGCTAACCCAATAAAGAAAATTTGAACAATTCACCTGTTAACAAATATTTGCCACAATGAAGGACCAAATTGTAAAAGTAAAACTTCACTCCTTACCTTTAATCCAAATATCTTACTATTTTAAAAGATAATGTAAATTGTCTTTAAAGTGACTAGTGGTCAATGTTTATTGTGACTTGATAGAGCTTCCAGTACCATTTCTTAGGAATCATGCAGGTGTCAGAGTAAGTTGGGTTCTTACGGCTGCACTGTCATTATCACCTGTTAGATTGGAGTGAGTAAAGTGCAGGCAGCATAAGTAACTGCTTAGTGTTGCAAGTATAAACATGCTAAGGTACCGCTTGAAGGTATGCCTTTATTCCAGCATGCTTCCAACTGTCCTTTCCCCTCTCTAATAACTGCAAAACTGAACGGCCATGTGTTAGAAATTAATGCCCGGCATTCTTCTAACTGTTCTCTTATAGTTTATCCCCATGCCAGTGTTATATGGAGTGTTTCTTTATATGGGTGCTTCGTCTCTCAAGGGAATTCAGGTAAATTACTTCACTCTTACAGACATGTCTTCTGTGACTTAACGTATAAATGCTGAGTCACGTGACAGCAAGGCTCATCTGAGGACAGGCTTTCCAACCACATGTAAATTTTATGAAAATGGCCAGAATTGTAGATGCTAAAGAGTATTCTCTGCTAAGTGAACATTCTCTCATTTATGTGCAACATACTCCAAACATGAGTAACCTTAAATTACTTTGTGCATGTGTTTGTGTTCTTATGTGTGTGCATGCACACACTCGAGTGCATTTATGTGTGTGCACAAGCACATGCGTGTTTGAAGGCAGAATGTATGTATGTGTGGAAGCCAGAGGATATCAGTGGAATTCACTGCCTTAGAGTGGCTGGCCAGTGATTCCAGGAATGTTTCTATTTTCTCAGACCCAGGATTACAATCAAGTACCACCATGTCTGGCTTTATGTGAGCTGTGAGGAGCTAACCTCAGTCTTCATGCTTGTATGGCAAGCACTTTGCCAGTTGAATTGCTGTTTACCATAAATATATTAACACTGAAAAGTTTGGGTTTAATCACCTTTTAGAAAATGAATTAAATTTATTTCAAAATATATACAAATGCCATTTTTTAATACCTATCAAGCCATGTTTATGGGACCTATCCATAACAAAAAAAATACCTGATGCAAGAAACAAATAATTTCTTCAAAAGAAAGTGTTTGTTGTATGCAACATGTACTGTTAAATGTTGGAAAGAGGCAATTTTCCAACAGCAACGAAGTACAGCACATTTGCTGAAAATTCATAGTAAGCATGATCACAAAAGAGACATGGCAAAATGATTATAATACAAAGGAAAGGAAAACCTGCCATGTGTTTACAAAGCTCTGAGCTGGGGTTGGATCAAACACTCAAGGTAGAAAAATAAACATAATTTGTCAAGAGAGTAATATCCTCCCTACGCTTCTTTTCCTATGATGTTTGTTTTTCTTCTATTAAAATTGCACAATGAAATTATTTTGAAAATTAAGCTATGATAAAGACAACACAAAGAACATTTAAATGTAGGGAAAGTATGATTTAAATGTTATTTGGATAAATAGTTTAGGTTTTGTGTTAGTTTTATTTTTGGTGCCTAAGATGTTACTATGTAATTTTGTAGGCAAAGCAAGAAATATCTATTATCTCAATATTTTCAAGTCATGAATCTGGAAGATTAGCTGTGTAGTTCTCGGACAAAAATCTTTCTTCTGGTTAACAAGGATTGTCAGCATTTAGAGATTTGGTAGGGCTGTAAGATCATCTTCAAGATGCCTTAAAACACGGCTGAGGGCAAGAGGCATCACTGGCTCCTCTCCTTTTCTTATACGTAAGAATACTCACATTGGAGTTTTCTTCTTTGGCGTGAGAAATACACATGTGTCGAGGGCAGGGGAGGGAGGGAGGCAGACAGAGCCAGAGCCAGAGACTGCCTTTTTGTTTTACTCTCCAAAAATCATAGGTGGTCTGTCTTTTGGTTTTTCTGTTGGTTCAAAGTGAGCCACCAAGTCCATTGTGTGCAAGAAGAAGGAAGTTAAACTTCACTTCTTGAAGAGAGTCAAGGAATGTGTAGACAGATGTCTAAGCCTCCATGGGTGCACTCTGAATCTTTGAGGGCTCCTGGCATATTCTTTCTGCTGATTTCCTTTAGGATGCTATTATAATTTGACCAGTGAGTGGTCCCACCAAATTAATGACCAGAGTCTTTATGAACCAAGAGGACTTATTATATTTCTGTAACTGAAATACATGAATACTTAAGACAGGAAAGATTTATTTTGGCTCATGGCTTCAGGAGATTTCAGGCCTTCATAGCAGGGAAACTCTGGTAGAGTAGTTCTGTCCCACCAGTAGGAATATGTGGTAATGGTTGGTCACAAGGCAGCAAACCAGAAATCAGAGAGTGTGGTGCTTGAACTATTGGCTGAATGTAACTTTTAAAGGCCTGGCCCCAGAGTCCTTTTGATACACCTCACCATTTACTAAAGGTTCCATAACTTCCTAAAGCAGTGTCACCGCTGGAGATCAAGTGTTCTGAACATGACCCTGAGGGGCCTGTTAGTGTGGAGATAGAGGTTAGACTTTTGCTGCCATAATGTAAGAATATAGGAAGCTGTCAAGAGCTGGAAGAAGTTAAAAAAAGTTGTTCTCTCCTTGGCCAGAGGGATCAGAGTCCTGGCAAAATGTTGATTTTGGACTTCTGACCTCTACAACTAGGTAATAGATTTTTTTTAATTGCGTTAAACCAAAATGCTGAAGTGATTTGTTCTACAGCCTTCAGAAATGACTACTTAAATATACCTTTGAATAGGCTCAGTTTATAACAACACCATTCAGCCAGAACACTTCAGTCTCTTCAGAAGATACTAGGAGGCTTATTTATGGTATGCATCTTTTAAAACTAAAAATAATAGGAAGTGCAGCATTTGCTATGGCATGGCCACTCTAACTACTGATCAGAACGTAGAGAGGAATTAGTTCTTGGCTGAGAAATAAGAAGTACCATGTTTCTGTCCAAGGAAATTGACTAGCTGCCTTTTAACTTTGAGAGAAGCAACATCCTAACCTAGGAATAGCGTTAGTTGTCATAACTGAGGCAAAATGTCAACATGAAGCTGTTGGAGACACTGAAATACACAAAGTCTAGGAATTCTATGCCTCTAGGAGGGGAGGGGATGATAGAGAACTGTTGTGTTTTAAAATTTTGCTCAAATAAGATTTAATGTTCTCATATAAAGTATCATATATACAGTGTGTTTCAATAGAATTAGTTTAGTAAAAGTTTTCATTTATTTATTTTTGTTTTTTATTTTGTTTTGTTTTTGTTTTTGATTTTTTTTTGCCTTTGGCAAAAGTTTCAGTGAGTAGTGATTTCATCTGTAAGTAGAAAGCATTTATTATTAGGCCTCAGGCTCACATAAATATAACAGCAGGAATTTTAAAAACAAAATGAAATAATTGTGGGTAGATTCTGACAGATTTTTTTCTAATTCTATTCAAATGATATTTTTACCTACATAGTTTAAAATTAAACAGAAATGTCAAGTTTTAGAATTATTTGAGATGTGATCCTTTCAAATGGAATTGTGAGAGCATCAAAGTCCTCAAGTCAAGTTTAATGAGTATTAAATCACAATAACGAAATAGAAAGCCAAGGCACACTTTGACAGGTCTCACACTGAGAAACAGAACTGGTAGAAATTTAAGTGAACAGTTGAAATTCCTATTGGGAACTGAAGCTAACAGAATGGGAAGATATTGCATGTTGCTATTTGGACACGATGAAAGCCAAGTACAAATCTTTGAGTATATTTGTCACAACCGTTATTCCTGTAGTAATGATAAACAAAGCAAGTATGTTAGCCATCTATGTTAGATATTTCAAGGAGCATTCTACTTTGTAACCAAGCAAATTGGAGGAATCTTGATGGCACCTGGCTTTTTGACACTATATAGGAACTTACTATGTAGGCTTCTCACTGTGAAATATGGCAGAAAAAACAGATCACAATGTTCTCATGAATGCTGTTTCTGTATTCAAATATATAACCACATC
>JADRCD010234987.1:0-18913 GCA_019843815.1 Montemys delectorum
ACAGAGAGTGCTAATATATTTTTAAATGAACCTGTAAACATTTAGAAGGGAGGCAAGGGAAAGAAAACCCTAATTTTCATTTCAGGGGCTGCAGATATGGCTCAAAGTTCATGAGCACTTCCTGTCCTCGGAAGGAATTCCATTCCCAGTACCTTTATCAAGATAGCTGCTCACAGCTGCCCCTAACTCCAGCTCCAGGGAAGTCAGCACATCTGGGTTCCACTGGCACCTGTACTCATACTCACATGCACATACTGACACACAGAGACATCTCTCTCTCTCTCTCTCTCTCTCTCTCTCTCTCTCTCTCTCTCTCTCTCTCTCTCTCTCACACACACACACACACACACACACACACACACACACACATGCACACACACTTAAAGTAAGTCTTTAAAACTTAATTTGAGCAATTGAATAGATAAAGTTTCCAGTTTCTGTATTCTGGGAAAGTAAGAGTGGAGAAAACTGAGATTTGAATGGGAACAGGTCAAGCATTCTATTTCCCTCATAAATTTGTCCCTTGGTGCCAACAGGACATTGGTCCCAGCACTCCTGTAGCATTTCCTATATCAGTCTGCATCTGCTCACCAGCTGAAAGCCAAGCTCAGGAGATGAGGATGGTTCAGGGATGGAAGTCAAATTTAGTCATCAGCTAGCATGCTGATAAGATAGAGAGAGATGCCCCTGAATGTCTTTGTCATTGAGGGATAGCATATGTGTGATCTTTTACTCAGACCAGTCATTGCAAACAGCCTGAGGTTTGATCCTATAAATCTTCAGATAAACATTACTTTCTGTAAATTAAGTAACAGCTTACACATTCTTATATAGTTTGAAGGTCACAGATAGCCTGGCTTTAGTAAATATATAGAAAGTATTCAGCAGCTAAGCACTTAATCATTTAGGACTGGCTTTTCTTTAGAACCAAGTATGGCAGGAAAATTGGAAGGAAGAAGTTCTGCACATGACAACTCATAAAAAAAAATGACCACTGTCACACAAATGCCCAAGTCCCTAGTATAAAATGATGTAATATTTGCATGAAGCTTATACAGGTAATATTGTGTCTTAAATGAGCTGTAGATTACCAAGACATCAAATACAATGTTAGTAGCTATGAAAATAGTTGATAAACAAAAAGATCTTCAATCCATCATTAAAAGAAAGTTTACCACAGATATGGGAGATCAACTATATTAATTATAATTTAAATAAATAAATATAAGTAGAAAATAAAGCAGTGTTTTAGTTTCTTGGAGATTTTGTGATAAGTGACCACAAACCATATAACTTCAAACAATGAAAGTTTGTTCTTTACAGTACTAGAGACCAGCAGTTCACAACCAAAATATGGGCATGTTAGTGGATTCTAATAGGTTCATTTTAGCCCTTCATCTGTTGAAATCTGAAGGGTATTTGTCAATTAAGAAAAACAAAAGTGCAAAATGATTAAGAATAGAAAAGTTTGCATGCAGAAAGTGAATCAGCAAAATCAGCTGTCCTTCAAATACATGCTTTTGCTAGAGGGTTCCGGGAGTTCTCTTTGTTCTTAGTTTTGAGTTCTTTTAGTTGGTAAATTTTAACAATTGTAGATACGAGAGAAGCTTGAAACACAAAATAGAAGTTACCTTTCATATGTATAATACATATTCAGGTAATATATAGTATGTATATTACTTATTTACATATTTAATATTTATATATTAAATAATTAAATTCTATTATATTAAGTTATACATATCAGATTATATATCAAATTATTTAAATGATGCATATATTAATGTTAATATTTAATGTGTAATAATATATTTAATACAAATATTCACCTATCAATTGTCTACTTCTCTGTACAAATACAAGAGACCAGGTAAAATCATGGGAGACATGCCCATAGAGGATTTCTAACAGCTCTATGTACCAAAACTTGTGCTTTCTTACATACTTTTCCTAGTCAATTTCTCATAACTTCCTTGGGCACGATCCTCTCCCCTACATTCTGTTTCAATTGGCATCTAACTTTGAATTCTTAGCCACTCCAGAGATGTATTCCTGTCCTTCATATACACTCAAAGTAGACAAACTTCAATACACTCCCCATTACAAGTGTCCCAACCAAAAACTTAAAGTAATTGTCAACAAAACATACATTCAGCCTCCCTGAGAACAAGGAAACTTAAAGTTATTTGTGGCTGATTGGGATTGTAGCCAGAAGAAACATAAATTCAAAAAACCTTGAAAATAAAGTTCAGAGTTTCACAAAATAAAAATTGTTTATAGCTTTAAACTTCAAGGCAAGTTTGAAAATTATACAATTTTTAGTTAACTGTTTTGATTGATGCTAGCAAAAATTAAGTTCTCTTGCAACAGTGAAATTGAGACTGTCTCAGGCTCTGGGGAGCTTGTGAGAAAGGATCTGCTGCAGGAAAGGTCAGCAAAGGCTAAGACTGGAGGTTTTAGAAATCTATGCTTCCTTCAAGTCCAAAAGTCAGCGCATTATTGGATAAGAAGGCCTGAAGCCTGTCTAAAGTCTCACCTTCTTATTGGTCTGACTTCTTGTTAGCAATGACCTCATACCTCTCTTCCAACTTCCTTGACCAAAGTTACTTCCATTTTTGTTTGGTTTTTCCTTGACATAGTAAAGAGAAAATTTTATTTTTCCTCAATTAAAATAACTGAGATTTAATTCCTGAGGCTTCCACTTGTTAGCTGAAAAATTATAGACAAATTTGACCTCCGAATGGGATCAATCATTTAGGTGAGACATGAGAGCCTTACACTAATAACTTGGAGATGGGTGATATTCCACAGGCCAATGTTGTATTCCTCTACATCAAACAATAGCCACGAAGTTAGGGCCTTGCCAGTTATCTGCATGTCTGACTAAACTGCAGTTAAAGTAAGAGATTCCTCAAATCTGTTTGATAATTTAAATAAAATCTGTTTGCTATAAAGTGATTCCACAAACTTATTTGAGAGTATGCTTAAACAATTCACAGAAGTCAGGAAAGCATTATATTAAAGTAGTAGTTGAACAAAAGAGAGAAATAACAATTAGCTAAGAGGAGAAGTATAAGAAGAGCTTCCTGAAGGGGTTTCCAGCATAAACCTCCCTCTGACTTCTCTCTATCGGGTTGAGAGCAGCCTTATTCAAATGTCAGGGTCCACAGATTTTATTGAGGTTTTATTATACAGACACAATGTCCAGAGCCCTTCACCATGTGATTAAACTCAGTCTATAGCCACTCTTGCCTTAAGAGGCTGAGCCCCGACTGCTTGCCTCAAAGCCCAAAGCCTCTCATCACATCCTTGGTCTTTCTAGTGTATTCAGTCTTTATCTGGAAACTACATAGGGGCCTTCCTTCTCATACCAGGAGTCCATCATGGATAGGAAAAAGAAAAAAAAAACACCCATTGCTTCAAAATTCCAAGCACATTGATGATGCAAGGAGAAAGAAAAATGTGGGCCCCACAGTCCCTGGCATTTGAATATTTGCTGCACAGCTGCTGTTATTTAATGAGGCTTAGGAGATATACCCTTTGTGATAATAAAGATTTCTATTACTATTCTATTTCTATTCTATTTCTTTCCTCTTATAATCCCATATCCCTGTTCACCACTGGAGGAAACCAGGAAAGGACCATAAATGGGCCAAGAACCTTAAAGCAGAAGCTGATGCAGAGGTCATAAAGGAGTTCTGCTTACTGGCTTGCTCAGCCTGTCATTTATCATACCCAGGCCTATCAGTCAGGGATGGTACTACACATTGTAAGCCGGGCTCTCCCATTCAGGCCAATCTGTTGGGGGCATTTACTCAATAGTCTCTCTTCTAAAAGGACACTAGCTTGTGTCGAGTTGACATACAATCAGCCAGCACAACCTTTCTAGAGGAAGTGTGTCACTGAGAGTGGGTTTTGAGAATTCAAAGTCTCTCACCATTACAGCTTTTTTTTCCTTGATTCCTGCATTTGGATCAAGATGTAAGTGCTCAGCTCCAGCTCTAGATCCAGCCATATATTAGCCTGTAGCAATACTTTCCCAAAGTCATATGATGGACTCTATCCCTCTGGAAGTCTAAATAAAGCCTTACCTCTATAAGTTGCCATGGTCATAGTGTTTTATCATAGCAATAGAAAAGTAATTAGTATAAGAGAAGAGAGTGTCTATGGGAATTATACTTCCATGTCACCAGCTGTCATTCAGGGAAGAGAGTGCAAGAACTCAGCAGCAATCTGGAGAACAGAACTGTGGCGGAGAACATGGAGGAACCCTGCTTACTGACTTGCACCCAGACTAACAAGCAACTACCTTTAAATACAACCCAGAACCACCTGCCTGACGGTATCAAAGCCTAATAGTGGGCTGCTGTCTCCTCCACCAATTACCCAGTCAAGAAAATGTCCCATAGACAAGCCCACAGGGACAGTTTGATGGAGGCAAGTTCTCAGTGGAGGGTCCATCTTCCAAGATGGCTGTTGTTTGAGTCAAGTGTACAAAAACTAACTAGCACAATAACCAATGTATATCTTTTATTATTATTACAAGTACAATCTAGGTCTTGAGAACCAACACTATTATCTTCCTTGAGTTTGTATTCTAGTAGGAAGCTCAGATTATAAGCACAGTTTAAATTAGGAGTTTTTAATCATTTAAACTATATGAGTAGAAGGTAGATACAGAGACAGACAGACAGACAGATAGATGAAGAATGGAGGGAGAATGAATAGAGCAGCCAAAAGTGTCTTCAAAGGAGTAACATTGACTGTAAATTTAGAATGTGGGACTTCTGTGTCTCCTGACCTGTTCTTTGCTTTTTATATATACCAATGTTTCTTCTACCCTGATATCTGCACACCTAGCCCTGCTTCTTATCCTGTTTGTATATTAAACCAGACTGAGTTATTTACAGTTGGCCACGTCTTATGTATGTCAAGATTAGTTGGAAATTTAATGATATCTAAAACCTAGTCAATTTTGAGTCAATATCAGGTTTAAAACAAATAAAGCACTAACATTAATGTTTTAAGGATTTTTGTCAGAAATGTGGTTAGAAAATTGTTTTGTGGGCAGAATATAAGAGCAACCATGAGTGATGATGCATGCTTGTAATCTTAGCAGTTGGAAGGCAGACAAGATCATCATGACCAGCGTGGACCACATAAGGAGACTTTGTCTCAAAAACAAAAATCAAACAGTTGGGGTTAGGAAGCATGGACCAACTTCATCAAGGTCGCCTCATAATCTTTTTCTTGAGAAAGCAACATATTTTGAGATAATATTTTTTGTCCTCCCTTAATTCTGAAACTTCAGATTTTAGTTACTATTAAATTTTTATCAGAGATAGTTTGATATATGGCTTTCTTTATATTCCATTTAACTTTACATCGTTTCTCTGTGGTGAATTCTCCTGGCTATAGAAGCTCTTTTTATAGATAATTGAGCCTGTGAATGAAACCAAGACATTTGAAGGAAATAACAGCTGATTCTTTTTCCAGCATAATATAACCCTGGCCTCCTTCCTAGAACCAGTAACATATGAGGCAAGTGACAGCCCTTGATTTCTATCAAAGACCCAAGACTATTCCCTGACAGTTGGGGGGCAGATTTCCAAGCTGCCTCATCTACTCCACCATCTATTCAGGGCAAGCAGCCCTTGGATAATAAATGATGAGCTGCCGAAGCCACTAACAAAGAAAGAATGGATTGATAACTTATCTTTTCTTCACTAAAATCCAGGAGAAATATTCATTAAGCCCTTCACGAACAAAAGATACCTAGATCAAAGAAAGAAGGAAGGGACAGGAAGGGGGAGAAAAAGGGAACAAAGAGACAGAATCATCAGCAAAAAGGGGGAGTATTTCCTACTCTCAAGAAGTAGCACAAGAAGCACACAAACTCCTTAGCTAAAATCACAGAAAGGGCCGTGTGCAGCTTTATTACAGGAAAGCAGAGCTGTGCATTACAGATCGTTACGATCAGTGCCATGTGAGGGAAGTACCGACACACACAATCAAACCAGCCACTGAGGCATGGGACCACGGTGCAGCAGTAATCACCACAGAAAACAGGGCAGTGGCAATACTATTTTAAATCCGTCTGATAGACAAACTATATCAGTTAAATTTTCTCGGGGTGAATGAGTTTAAAACTCGTTATCTACGCAGCAGCCTGTCCCAAGATACCACTTTATTTATCCAGATGGAGACTGGAGACTGTGGGTAAACATTACAGCTCCAGCCTCAACACGCTTTGTAGATAAAAAGCCAACACAATATTTGCTCTCTGTGCCTCTGCATAAGGTTTTTACCCAGTGCAGAAGGGGAGGATGGGGGGGTCAGGAGAAAGTGGATACTTTAAAAGACAGGGCACATGGATCTGTGGAATGGCAGATGTGTTTACTATGCAAACCACAGGATGTGGAAGTCATTTTGTCATTTAATGTCCCTGTCTACGTTTTTAAACAGCTGGACAGTATTCTAGCCTCTACAGGCAGACTTCTAGAAGAGTAAGAATTCTTGTGTATAAAGGTACCAGCTAGCCTAAACACACAGCAAGGTAACTTCACAAAATGCAGGTCATAAAAAACATATTTGTTTTACGGTTGGATTTTCTCCTTTCTCCTATTTGGAACTCTAGTTAGTTTCAGCTTAATGAAGTGAAGTGTCTAAAATGGAGCTAAGGGACAAATGTTTTTGCAAAGGTACAATAAAAATAACTCTTAAGGGTTTAAAGGCTGCTGGAGAAAGTAGGAAATATTGTGTGTGGCGATGAGGAAAACCAGAATACAAAATTTAAGCATTCTATATAAAATTTTCAAAAGTGCTCCTTTGAACAGTTTGCAGATGTTTGTTGCACTTATTGAAAGGAACAGCTGGATCTGAACAAAACCAAGGGCTCTGTCTTGAAGAATGCCCTAACTCTGAAAGTGGAATTCTATTATCAGTCTAGATCATCTTTCTTACAGGAAATTTTCTACTTTACCTAGAAAGTAGACACTGTGACTGTGAATTCCCCACTACACACACATACATACACACACATACACACACACACACACACACACACACACACACAAGGAAATAGATGTCTTTGCACTTGCTGATTGGGGTAGGGGCTGTTGTATTTGGATTTTGTCATAAACTGCATCTTTGTTGAATGTGCCAAAGGCTTAGGGGTTCTGGGGTCACAGTCACTGTGGGATCCTATGGAATCTTCATTATGTGGCTTAATTCTTCTTAATACTTCTTCTTTCTGTCTGTTAGATGAAGAACAGAAATTAGATAGTCCATTTTCCTTGCAGTGCTCTCTGATCTGAATCTTTTTTGAGGGCTGTGGAATGGCACACCCTTCTTTACTTTTGGTTGCTTTGATTGATTTGGTTTTGGTTTGAGGCAAGCAACCTCAGTCTAAATGAATAATTCTTCACATTTGCACTGGTGTGATTAATCCTCACAATAACCCTGTAACTTACTACTGGTTTTTGAAGTACTTCAAATATAATTATGACAATTTCACAGGTGCAAAAATAAAATTGGTCTAGCAAATGCAAGTCTATGGCATCACAAAGACACTTTAACTACTCCCTAGAATATAACTGATCCCATGTTACACTGTAGACCCTCAAATGAGAGCTGGACGAGGTCAACTAACTTGCGCAAGGTCACAAAAATCAAAGTGTCAGTTTCAAAATCCAATCCAGGTCTGTTTCCTTTCCAAGTTGTGAACTATCACCTTCAACCACAGAGCCTGCTTCCTGAAGCTCCAAGACAAGCCGAAAGTGGGCATTCCCTATGTTTCTCATTATCAAATTAAAATATACTCATTCAAATACTTAGCGACATCTTAATTCAACAGAATAGATACATTTTCAAAAGGGCAAGAGAAAATAAAACAAAGAGGAACTGAAGATTCCATTATAGGGGCTTCAACACTTTGATCATGAATTTAGATACCAAAATAGTATCTAAATGGCCATTATTCTCTGTTCCTGGGAACCAGGTTTTCTTTAAAAAAAAAAAAAAAGTCCTGAATCTAGGATGCTTTGTGGTTTGTGGGGTTGGGGTGGTTCCTTAGCTTGCAGTAGCTGCCTACAAAGCATGGAGCATAGTTGCAATTAAAGAGGCCAGCTCAGGGTCCTGCAGAGGTCTCATCATTCAAAGCCTGGGTGGCTGAACATCTTTTGTCATGTGAATGGCTTGCTGCTTAAAACTTTCGCCCATCGTAAATAGTCATAGTCAAGCTGCAGTTGCCTTGCACAGAGCGAATGTACATATATTTTGTCCCATCAAAGATGACTTGAAGAGCTCTCCTCCAATTTGCTTGAAGAAAAATGGCCTTTAAACTGAGATTAAGAAGGGAGAAACTTCCAATAAAAGGGAATATTTTTCAAAAACTTGCAAGTGACTGCAAAGCCAGTTAACACAGAAAACCTTGTCACCTTAAGTATGCCATTTGTTACCACACAGGCCGGAATACATCTATTCATCTTCTTTTAATTGCTTCGCTGTGCTAGAAGCACAAAGCAGCTCACTGATGCAGAGACTGTGAAAGAATATTTTGTCATGGAAACTTTGAAAACATTTCAAAGCAGGAGCTCTTCTCTGGTGAAATGAAACCTTCTAGCTGTTTGTTGAGCATTGTGTTTGGCTGATAAGAGTTCAGAATGAGAAGGCCTTTTCTTTGAATGACTTTATATCTTCTTTTGCTTGATGTGGCTAGAAAAAAAGCGCCTGCAGTTTTCCAAGCAGAATTTAGAAGACTAGTAAATTATTTTTTATTCTTACTTCCAAAAATAGCAAATAACTGAAATTATCTCTAAATTAGCAGGGAAGTATATGATTACTACTCTAAGTGTGTCTGATATCAGTCAGGTGTCTGTGCATAGTATGATTATGCATATAATCTGTGTGTGTGCCTGTGTGTGTAGGTATGTGTGTGTGTGTGTGTGTGTGTGTGTGTATGAATGTGTGTGTAGGCATATGTATGGCTTTGTCTGAGTGTGTATGTGTGTGTATACACATGTATGAGTGTGTGTGTACTCATGCCTGATTCAAGTGTGTAGCCATGTATGTGTTTTTGTGTGTGCGAGTGTGTGTATGAGTGTGTGTATGAGTATGTGTGTTATTCAAACACCGAGTACAAATATATTTTAAATTCATTAAGTTTTAGGCAAGTGTGAGAGAGTGTGTGTGTGTGTGTGTGTGTGTGTGTGTAGATAAGCAGGTTGATAGGTATATATGCATGCATATGCTGGTGGAGGCTGGAGATTGACATCAGGTGTCTTCCTCAATCACTTTCCCCCTTGTTTCTAGAGATTATCTCTCACTGAGTCCTGATTCACTGATTCAGCTAGTTTGACTGGCCAGGGACCCAGACTCCACCTCTTTAGCACTATGATTATGGGCAGTTGCTGGAGAACTCTGGTTTGATCTGGTTTGGTTTGGTTTGGTTTGGTTTGATTTGGTTTGATTTGATTGTTTGGTTTTTCATGAATGCTGGTGTGCAAAACGAGGTTCTCATTCAAGTCCTTTATCGACTGTCTTTTTTTTTCTTTTTTTTTTTTTTTTTTGGGGGGGGGGGGGGCGAGACAAGGTGTCTATGTGTATCCTGGTGTCCTGGCACTCACTCTGTAGACCAGGCTGCCCTCGAACTCAGAAATCTGCCTGCCTCTGCCTCCCAAGTGCTGGGATTAAAGATGTGTGCCACCATTGCCCGGCCAACTGTCTCATTTTTTTCCATCCTCTCTTTGGGTAGTTTTGAACTCACTGTTTCTCCTAAGAATTGTGTTTTGAAGTGCTTCAGACTTTGACTATTACACAGAAACAGCCCCAGTACTTGGGATTGTTACTAAAGCAAACTGGCACCCAGCGTAGACTGAAAGGTTTTCTCTAGGTCGATCACACAAGCTTCACTGACAGGTGCTGCCAACAGAGACTTTGCCCATCACAGACCTCTGCCTCGTATCTATGAAGGACTTTCTACTTTATCTAATCAAATAATCCCTTTGCCTTTCTTCCATGAGCACATTAGAAAAGTTTCACCTCGCATCTTCTCACAGGATGTGGTGTGTATGGTGTTGCTGTATTCAGAAATTACCATTCAAATAGCCCAGACCAGCAGAGGCAGCAGCCGGAGCAGCCCTCTCCCGCCCGCCCGCCCGCCCTCCGTCGCCCTCCACCCGCCCGGGGGTCTCTTTCCCCCTTCCTCCTCCTCCACCCCCCTCCTCCGCCCGCTAGCGGGGGGTGGGGGGCCTTCGCCTTCCCGCCTGCCCCTATTGTTCCGCCCCCGGACCTCCCGCCCTTCCCCTTCCCGCCCGCTCCCCTTTTCCCCTCAGTCGACTCGCGCCTCCAGTTTTTGGCATTCACTCTTCGCCAGTGACCAAAGACTTGACCACTCAAAGTCCACCTCCCTGTAACTGCTAGACATGGACACCGGTGTGATTGAAGGTGGATTAAATGTCACTCTCACCATCAGGATACTTATGCATGGAAAGGAAGTTGGCAGTATCATCGGAAAGAAAGGAGAATCTGTTAAGGAGAGTGGTGCACGTATCAACATCTCAGAAGGGAATTGTCCTGAGAGGATTATCACTTTGGCTGGGCCGACTAATGCCATCTTCAAAGCCTTTGCTATGATCATTGACAAACTGGAAGAGGACATAAGCAGCTCTATGACCAATAGCACAGCTGCCAGTAGACCCCGGTTACCTTACGGCTGGTGGTTCCTGCTAGTCAGTGCGGCTCTCTTATTGGAAAAGGTGGTTGCAAGATCAAGGAAATAAGAGAGAATACAGGGGCTCAGGTCCAGGTGGCAGGGGATATGCTCCCCAACTCAACTGAGCGGGCAATCACTATTGCTGGCATTCCGCAATCCATCATTGAGTGTGTCAAACAGATCTGCGTGGTCATGTTGGAGACTCTCTCCCAGTCCCCCCCCCCCACGAAGGGTGTGACCATCCCGTACCCGTACCGGCCCACGCCCTCCAGTTCTCCAGTCATCTTTGCAGGTGGTCAGGCCTATACCATCCAAGGACAGTATGCCATTCCACAGCCAGATTTGACCAAGCTGCACCAGTTGGCAATGCAACAATCTCATTTTCCCATGACCCATGGCAACACCGGATTCAGTGGTTTGGATGCATCTGCTCAAACTACTACTCATGAACTCACCATTCCAAATGATTTGATTGGCTGCATAATCGGGCGTCAGGGCGCCAAAATCAATGAGATCCGTCAGATGTCTGGGGCGCAGATCAAAATTGCAAACCCAGTGGAAGGATCTACTGATCGGCAGGTTACCATCACTGGATCTGCTGCCAGCATTAGCCTGGCTCAGTATCTAATCAATGGCAGGCTTTCCTCGGAGACAGGTGGCATGGGGAGCAGCTAGAACTGAGCAGATTCATCCATAATCCCTTTCTGCTGTTCACCACCACCCATGATCCATCTGTGTAGTTTCTGAACAGTCAGCGATTCCAGGTTTTAAATAGTTTGTAAATTTTCAGTTTCTACACACTTTATCATCCACTCATGATTTTTTAAAGTGTTTAAATTCCTTTTTCTGTTCAGCAGTTTCACTGAGATATCCATATTTAGTTTTATAAGCTTCTCCCCCTTTTTTTGTTTTTTTTGTTTTTTTTTTTTGGCTCATGAATTTTTGTTTGTCATGGAAATGTAAGAGTGGATTATTAATACATTTCAGTTTAGTTCTGTAATGTCAGGAATTTTTCAAAAAAAAATTAAAAGATGAAAAAATTACCATTCAAATAAACCCTTTAAAATGATAAATACCTAAACGTATCCTTTAACTCTGGGTATGTGTATATTTTAAACTGTTGTTTAAGCTGCTAGTGTGTATAACCATCCATATGCTTTAATTGTGTTATTTCACCAATCTTTACATCGAGTAACTGTAGCATCAATATGTAGATTATCTCAACTTCAAAACTGCACAAATGTAGATTTATCCCAATTTCACAGCCTAGTTGTTGATGAGTAACAAAGATCAGCCAGTGAGAGCCTAGGAGGTCACAGCATAACACAGCAACTGTTCTGGCTCCTGGGAAGACCAAGTCCCTGCACCTAGAAACGATAGAGAGCTTGAACATGGGATTTTCCAGACTTTTCCATTAGACAATAGTCTACCAAGATACATGGGTGAGTTAGTGAGTTTTTAACTTTCAGGATTCAAGATGATTCTTCAAAACAGGGAAATGGGTATGGAAATTTTTTCAAGGACCAAACGTCTTCCTAATCATATCTCAATTCCCAAATAAAGTATATTTATTGTGCTACTGGGCAGGCAGATGCAACTGTGGCTGCACTGAGTTTTCCTCTCTTTCCTCACCTCTTTCACACATGCTCTTTTCCCACTTCCCCCTACTATATATTGTGCAGAGATAATTTGGGCTTTTAGTATCATTGTTAAGACACGTTTATTGTATAAATTAATAGAAATCACTGCAGGACTTCCATTAGTATACATATGGTATGATGGCCCTATACCGTACCTTCTTGTATTCCAGACACTACCTATTCCTTAGAATTACCACTTCTATTCTCCAATCAGTTTCTACATATGATAAAGGATGCATGATACTTGTCTTTCTGTGTCTGGATTACTTTACTCAACATTATGTCTACCAGGTCCATCTCTCCACAGCAAAATCTCATTGGCAATTTGATAACAATTATATTAAGCTTTTAGGTTTTGTAGGGATGTGTGGACGTTTTTGACAATACTAATTCTTCCAATCCATGAGCATGGTATCATTGAAGCTTATACTATATTCTTCAATTTCTTTCTTTGATATTTTGTGATTTTTCTTTCCTGTATTTTCCTTAAGTTTGTCCCTAAGGGGTTATCTGTCTATTCTGACCTGGGACCATTTCTCGGGAGTTCTTTCTCAGAAAAACTTATCCTGCTACTTCAATGTATCTGTTTTTCAGTTCTACTAGTCATTTGATGGCTAGTAGATTGCTCTATGTATAGAATCATGACATCTGGCAATAGAATAGCTTGGAATCCTTCTTTCCTATTTGTATAAATTCTATTTCTTTTTCTTGCCTTATTGATCTTGCTAAAATTTGTATCTGTGTAGTAAATAATAACAATGACAGTTAGTTCCTATCTTTGCACAAACTTTACAGAAAAATGCTTTCTGATTTTCTAATTAGGTCTGATGTTGGCTATATCTTTGTCATATATAGCTCTTATTAGGTTGAGGGACAGTTATCCTGTTTGTATTTTGTTCAGCGCTAATGTCATGAAGTGACAATTCATTAAATATTTCTTCATCATCTACTACATTGATAAGATTTCCACACTGAATTCTATTAATATTTATATGACTGTTTGCTTATGTGCAGATATTTTGCATTCCTGAAATGAAACCAACTTGATTATAGTGTGAGGTAATTGTGCTGTGCAGTGGAATTTAATTCTGTAGTACTTTGTTGAGTTTTTTTTTTTTTTTTTTTTTTTGCATCTGGCTTATCAGAATCAGAAATATTGGTGTATATATCTTTGTGTTTTGTTTTCTTTGTTTATCCCTGTCTTCCTCTAGTAATATGGCAACGCTGGCCTTGTAAAATAAATTTAGAAGAAGTGACTTTGAATTTTATGAATTCTATGGATGCTTTGAGAGACATTAGCACCAGTTTTTTGTTTGTTTGATTATTTGATTTTTTTGTGTTATTTTGTTTTTCTTTCTCCTGGTTTGATGAAATCCAGGAATGAGTCTCTATGTTTCTGGGCTGTTCTTTGTTAGAGACATTTTACTACTGATTTGATAGCATTATTTGCTCTTGACTCTTCTAGTTTTTTCAGATCCTCCTGGTTCAATTTGGTTAGATCATATATGTCCAGAAATATCTTCTCCTCTAGATTTTCCAATTTCTTAGCACACAGTTTCCCAAATAACCCAGAATGTCCTTGCACTTCTCTGATACTAGCGCTAATAGCTCTTCATTTATTCTCTCTACATCTCTCTCTCCCTCTCTTTCCCTCTGTCTCCCTCTCTCTCCCTACCTTGTCCTTTCCTTCTCCATTTCTCTCCCTCCTTCCCTCCATCCTTCCCTCAATCCTCACTCCTTCTTATCTAGCTGACGATTTCTCAAGGATATCAAAGTATATAAAATACTTAACAAAGAAAAGCGTAATTTCAAAAACCTTAGCTAATGCACTCACCCTAAAATGTAGATTTTTACTTTTTTAAACTTTTCCTTCATATTTCTCTTCTTCACCCTTACTTCTGTGGAGGAGAGTCTCCCCCTCCCCTAGCCATAGAGGCAGAGCCCTGGGAACTAGAATATTGTCTTTCCTCTGCTTTGCTGGTGTCCGAGGTCTCTACATGTTGAAATTTCCTTTTATCTACTGTCAGATTCCAATGGTCTCCTGTAATCAAAGCCTCGATGTGTAGCATCGCATCTGCTGCAGCAATTCTTTGTGAGGGGCAGAGGAGGGCTCGATGCCTCGATTCACCCATTTGCTTCTTAACAGCACCTTAAAATACTCTCCAAGAAGCAATCTATCCTCAAATCATCCCAAATACTTCTTCCACAAAATAACAAAGATATACAATTTTTCTTATTAATAACTCAGCTAATATTATTCTATACTAATGAACAAGTGTTTTAATATGTTTGTTTGGTGTGACCATGGAACTTGATTATCAAGTAGGTGAGATTTAGAATCATCTAGGAGACACACCTTGGACATCTTTGTCCCCAGATAGGATTAACTGAGAAGTAAAGACCCAGCCTCAAAGTTGAGGGGAGGCGCCTTCCAGCAGGCACTTTATATCCAGAGACATCCAAGAAAGTGAGAAAGTGCCTTCACTTCTCTCCCTTGAGCATATCTACTTGTGCATGTTGTCATCCTCCACTAACATCAGACTCCAGCTTCTTCAGCCTCCTAGAGTGGATTCTCCAGGGCACTGCACACCTTCTGCTCTGAGTCAAGCCTGCTAAAGGATCCACCTTTGTGGATTGAGCCATGACCAGATCCTCATGCATACTAGCATGCAAAAAGTCATTGTTGAACTACCACGTCTCTATTGTATAAACCAACCTAACAAATAACACTTTATTACATAAGTCATACACATGTATAAGTATTTCATATTTTACCATACATATATTCTATAGATTATATTTTGTAGCTGAACCAATTAACACTACTTCAATCTATCCTGGTGGCTGCTGCAGCAGCACAAGTTCCTTGCTACCTGCCCCAGTGTGTTAGGTTCCCAAATGAAACACACACACACACACACACACACACACACACACACACACAGCTTTATACTTTTATATGCCTTAAACAGTTCAATGGATGGGCCATTTCCTAAGCTCAACATAGCTGATGAACCCTCTTCCAATATTCCTGAGTTATTACTTACTAATTACTTATCTACATTCCATCTTTGCTGCCCCAGACCCAGACTTGGCTGCATTCCCCAACACCTTCATGACAACTTTCTCTCTGTCTTCTGCACCTCTCAGACCTGGTGTCTCTCTCTCCCATCCCTGGTATGGCGTCTATCCCTCTTCTCTCCTTCCTCTCCTTCCTCGGTCCCCTGCCCAAGTATCCTAAAAGTCCTGCCTCTGTCTCCCAGCCCAGCCATTGGCCACCAGAAACTTTATTTACCCATTAAAACCAGCTTGGGACAGGGTCCCTCGGCAACTTAAGTGCAGACGTGCAGATTCTAGTGTAATTTGGGGAGCCAAATTAACATAATACCAGCAACATTAGACCAAACCCACAACAATGTTTCTCTAAAGAATCCTGTCTAATATATTTGGTTTATAAATTTTAAGTTAAGAGAAATATCACAAATTGATAGAAGAAACATTTTGAAATTTAGAACATTACAAAATTAAGGGGAAATTCTACTTACAAACATAATTTGATATCAGACAAATTGATATGTAGATCAATAAAAGGCTTTAAATAAAAAATGTACATATTTCATTGGGATACTTCTGTAGAAGTCAGTAGAAAAGAACCATATAAAATTCTTCTCCACAAAGAAATTCTCCTGGTGCTCTTGGTGGATAAACTCATTGTTTCAATAGGTCCCGAGGCAAACATTTACATGTGACCAATATAATAGTTTTATTTTGAAAGGAAAATGACCAGTTTAAGAACTCACAAATGTCATGTGTATTTGCTATTCTTAACAGAAACTAGAGAAAAAACTAGGATCCTTAACGATGAGTCCCAAAGGCCACTATGTAACTATCATGAAAACAGGTAATCCTGTCTAATGCCTGCTTTCCATTACATTTGATTCCTGAAAAATGCTCTCATATCATTTCTTATTATTATTAATACCATTGTCATATGGGAAAATATCAGCTTTTTAACAATTTAGTTTCTAAACACTGTGATAATTTCTGTCCCTTGAATGACCCTACCATTCACCTCTTCTTCAATTGCAGAAGAGAGGGTAGGAATTGCAGCAAATCAAGTAACACAGAGTGGAAAGGTCATTGAGCCAGGAACTGCTATTATCTTTCTGACAAAAATTATAACAAGCATAGAAAATGGTACGAGTTGAATTTTTTTAATAATGTGCAACTCAGAAATAAAGGATACTACCAATGGTGCAGATTTTAAAAATAACAGATGTGGTTGGTATTCAAAGAAATGCCATAATTCATGTGTAGAATTGATTTTCCTAGACTTTTTGCTGAGACTATCAATAAATGAAATGACTGTTAAATCTAGCAATGGTTGAAGTAATAGGATGCATGTCAACTAAGAAATTGAAGGATGTTTCATTGTCCACCAATATTTCAAATACTTGCCTCAGCACAACTTAATAGAACCCATTGTGCCTTAAACTCTTAGTGTAATACAGCCCATAATGCCCTGAAGTTCTGTAATTGTTCAGTAAGGTTTATGTTATCCCCAGTAGATTTTTGTGATAGCATGTTAGCATATTTGTATATGTATACTTCTTCTTCCAAAGACTGATCTAGGTATACACACACACACTCACATATACATATACATATACATGTATACATGCATACACTTACACATACTTGCACATGCATATACATACTCACATACATAGATATGCATGCACATGCACATACTCACACATACATAAACACATACATACATAGACATGTATGCACATATACACAGTCACACATACATATACACATACATAAACACACGTACATAGGCATGTGTGCATATACACACACTCACACATACATACACACATATATAAACACATATACACAGAGACAGAGAGACACACATACATATATACATACACACAAATACGTACACATACATGCATACACATACGTACATCACACACATAAACACACACATATGGATAGACACACAGAATACATACATACACACATATGCATAAACACATACATATATACATATACCAACACACATACACCCACACTGTTTTGTGGCAAGGTGACAACATTGAAGGTAATACATTTTACTTTCTGGCATGTGTTTGTGAATTTAGACGTTATAGGAAAATATTACTGTAGTGTGACATTGTTACCAGGAAATGGGAACAAACCTCTCTTCAGATGAAGAGCTGATGAGAGGACTCAAGTGCAGATACCACTAAAGCTAAACTTGGTGAGTCAGTGAGGTTTGGTGGGATTACTTCCAGAGAGGCAGAGATGACTCAAAGACAGCGGCATCATCAAGATCCTATTCCACTATGGGTGAGAGATCATGAAAGTAGAAACCTGGACGATACACTAAACAAGTTATCAATCTATGGGTTGGATACTATCTTTCTGGCAGCTCATCAGGAGAGCTAGATGTCTATACTCTCGGTGCTTAGCTGGTCTCTGCTCCTTCCAGGCAACTTGGCTCCTCGGAGGCTCTTCTTTAGCTCAGCTTGTTTCAGGGTGTCTCTCTCCACAGCTTTTACAGCTTATCTGTGCTTATGGAGGCAAGACCTAGTATATCTGGTCCGTTGTAGGGACTTCCTGAGCTTAAAAAGCTTCCCTGCAAGGTAGAATATCTCATATCCCTGTTGTATCTCACACTGTTGTTTCACTTCCTTTCGAGTATCCTGTGTCTTAGCAAGCTTCCCTCCAAAATGGATGGTTTGCTTATGAAATTGCCACACAACAGTTATTAAGTGAAAAGTTGCTTCAGATATATAAATTGCCAGTTATCATAAAACACCGATTTTGTGTTGCATTTATTGAGTGTTATCTACTACAATGCATGCATGATTTATACACACCACTGAAGAGCCATGACCAGCTTTCAAGGTACACAGTTCTATTACTTTCATTTGAAACCAGGTTAATTATATTGCCCAAGAACGTTTTCCTAATCATATTTTCATCAGTCTACCACTATTTCTTTCCCAATTAAAAAATTACATATATTTCCATTTTGCAAAAAAAAAATTACTTTAACAAAATGTGCCAGTCATTCTTCAAGATCCTTTCTTATAACACAAGTTGTAACAAAGATAGAAGTGGCCAATTGGTTTACATTTATTTTCCCCCTACTACTATACTATTGTGATGAGTATACTCACATTTAGTAACCTCTAAGAGATAAGATGTTCCTAATGTTTAGGGCTCTCTGAGTTGAACAGATCACTCAAGGTAATCAGCTAAGTGTAGCATGTTCTTCTCTTGACTTCTGATAAGCTTCTGACATACTGACCAGGATTCTGATGGTTCTGGAAGAAACAGGAAAGATGGTCAAAACAAAAGGCATGTTAGACTTCCAAGTTGAAGCTCAATAATAACACAAAGAATTGTTTAAATTGGCATTGCTTCTCTTCTCTCTCTCTCTCTTTCTCTCTCTCTCTCTCTCTCTCTCTCTCTCTCTCTCTCTCTCTCTCTCTGTGTGTGTGTGTGTGTGTGTGTGTGTGTGTGTGTGTGTGTGTGTGTG
>JADRCD010234987.1:18923-40011 GCA_019843815.1 Montemys delectorum
GTGTGTGTGTGTGTGTGTGTGTGTGTGTGTGTGTGTGTGTGTGTGTGTGTGTGTGTGTGTGTGTGTGTGTGTGTGTGTGTGTGTGTGTGTGTGTGTGTGTGTGTGTGTGTGTGTGTGAAGATGCATGTATACATGTAGGAACATGAATATGAGGGCCAAAAGTCAACATTAGATATCTTTCTATGTGGCTTACCACCTTATTTTTTTGAGACAAGGTCTCTCACTGAACTTGGATCTCACAAAGACTAGACCAGCAAGGCCCAGGCATCCTCTTGTTTCTGCTCCTCAGCTCTGAGATTACAGGCCAATGATCCTTTCCTAGAGTTTTTATGTGGATGTTGGGGATTCAATTCCAGTCTTCATGCTTGTATGATTAAGCATTTTACCAATTGGATGGACTGGAACCCACTGTACAGATCGGGGTGGCCTTGAACTCATAGAGCTCTGTCACCTCTGCCTCTTGAGTGCTTATCATTTTTGTATTTCAATTTTTCACCTCTTTGAACATAAATAAGGAATGTAAAATTATAGAAATATTGAGACTTGGTCTGTTGTTATGTATTGCAATGCTAAGTGCCAGTCTCCAAGTCCTGGTTGCCTCAGAGACAAGAGACTCTGCACATAGACCCAAGTGATGCTATGTGACCTTGCCCCCATGGTATTTCTGATTAGTGAATAAATATGACTACAGCCTATAGCTGGGAAGTATTGAAATAAGCAGAGCTTGGTGTTCCTGGCCTTGGGGTTGGAAAAGACCATGAGGAGAAAGAGAAGAAAGTAGAAAAAGAGGAGAAAGACACCATGGGTTAGGAGTCAAGAAAGTATGCCCATGAGAGCTGGCCAATTGGAGTTAAAAGTAGCCCAGATAAAACATAGTAATAACTCTGGGTTATTGGTAGAAAAGTAGATTGTAATAGCAGAGAGGGTAGATATCTGCCCAGCTCTCGTGATGATTAAGGCTTATTGTAAGTAATAAAAGTTGTGTGTCTTTTATCCAGGAACTGAATGATCAAAGGTGAGGTAGAAGCCCGGATTGAGATTAAATATTTTCTACAACACAGAAAGGCAACAGGTCTATATGCAGAAATATACAGGTCTTTATATAAATTCTGATGATGCTTGCAAGTTCCTTTAGCAAGTTATCAAATGACCAGAAAGCCATCTGGGAGCTACAGACCAAGGTACTCTTGGGGAATAGGCCACTGAACAAGGAAGACAGATTACTTAGAAAATTTTTGATTCTGACGATTTCACATATCCCTCTCTAGCTCCAATCCAATAGTCCTATCTGATAGCTGTTGAATAATGAAGTTTAAATTATCTTAGACTCTTATCATAGCTTCAGTGGCTATCTTTCAATGTAGTTCTTGCTCAATCCTTTCCTATTATAATTTATAGTGAAAGAAAATTTCAAAAAGTCATTCAGATTCATAGACTAAAGATATATCTATACTGACAAATTAAAGTATAGGATAAAATTCATTACCTTGATAAAGTAATGAGCATGAACAGTCACTGTGAATAATTGAGCCAAAGGAACTTTTTCTCTCGGTGGTTGGTTGCTTTGGGACTGATTTATCCACGTAATTGCCAATGCTTTTCATTTTATTTTGCCCATGTCAACACAAGGAAGTTTCTACTCTTGATTTTGAAAGCTTCACTATTTCATGTCACGTTAGCAAGTGAGACACACATAGCAAATTCTGGATGGGGTTCTTGTGACAAATGACTTCCATGGTTTGCACATGTCTCTTCAATGACAGCTGCTGAGAAGAAACATCACTTCCCAGCTGCACAACTTGACCTTCTCTCCCTTGTGAATTAGGAGGAATTGAATGTTTAGCTTTAAAGTGGCACTTCATACTCCTCTCATTGAGTATCCTAATCGTGCCCAGACAAAAAGAAATGAAAAAAAAAAAAAAAGAATCCCATCATTGACAACTGATGGGGGAAAAATAGTCCTCTCATTGCAGAGATAATAAGCAAAATGTTCTGCCATCCTTGTTTCTTAATTCTCCTTATTGTATTTTATTAAATGATGCAGTTTGAAATTAAGGCTCTGGCAACCTTCATGCCTGCATCAACAAACCAAACAGAAACACAGTTAAAAGAGCAGTGTAAGCCCTTTCCAAAGGCCATCTGCTTTCTTCCTGTTATGAAACTCTAAATCATCAGCAGAACTCTAAAGACAATATTTATAGCACAAATATAAGCCTGCCTTCTGAAGCTGCTTGGAAGCAGGATTAGTGTAGCAT
This sequence comes from Montemys delectorum, assembly GCA_019843815.1. Taxonomy (NCBI): domain Eukaryota; kingdom Metazoa; phylum Chordata; class Mammalia; order Rodentia; family Muridae; genus Montemys; species Montemys delectorum. The sequence goes on from JADRCD010234987.1 coordinate 21,179, forward strand.
TAGAAAACCTAGTTAGCTCTTGTTAATTAATAACTAATCCAGAGCTGGTCATTGTACTCATTCAGTTTTTTCAAACTTTTGTTCACTTATTTTCTTGAAAAAAAAGAATTCAAGGCTCTCTGTGTACCAAACACAGTAGTAAGGTACTCGTGTTTCCACATAATCAAAGAAGAACATGACTCTATCATCTCTATCCTGCCAGTCTAGTTAGGCTGCTCCAAGTACTACCATAAAGTCTATAATAAATTTAAATGTCTGTGCTTTGTGCCTACCAATAAGCAATCAGAGAAGAGTGCATACTCACTCCACATCCTATACAAAAACAAACAAACTAACTAACTAAATATGTTGGGGAGAATTTGTTTATCTACTATCAATTTTTTTTTGTTAATTTTCACTGGTAAATCTGATAAAACAATTTTCTATTGTTTTTACCCTTTCAGAAGAGGGAAACTAATGATCATAGCATTTTTAAAATGTCATTGTGGGTGTTGGAGAAATGCCTCAATGATTAAGAACATTGACGGCCCCTCGAGAAGATCAAGGTTCAATTCGCAGCACCCACACAAACTTCTGTAACTCCAGGTCTAAGGAATCCAGGTGCCCTCTTTGGCCTCCAGAGGTACACATGTATATAAGTGCACAGAAAACATGCAGGCAAAACACCCATACACATAAAATTAAAAATAAAGGTCAAAATAAATTTAAAGCACCTAACGTTTTCTTGAACCTCTGTTCAATTTTCCGCACTCTGATCTAACAGTGCTATAGAACCAGGATCCACAGTGAAATAAGACAGACTCAGGGAGATTAATTTTGCATAAACAAAGAAAACTTCATTAAGGCTAGCAATGGGGATATTTGTTTACACGGAGATTTCCAGCCACTTCTAACAAGTTCATAACTTATATCAAGAATAAAAGAGTCAGGTGGTGGTAGCACATGACTTTTGTTCCAGCACTGGGGAGCAGAGGCAGGTGGAGCTCTGAGTTTGAGACCAGCCTGGTCTATAGAGTGAGTTCCAGAACAGCAAGGACTACAGAGAGAGAGAGAGAGAGAGAGAGAGAGAGAGAGAGAGAGAGAGAGAGAGAGGCAGAGACAGAGACAGAGACAGAGACAGAGACAGATTGTCATAAAGAAAGCCTAAAATATATAGTGATAACTTAGCAGTTAAATACAAACTACAAAGAAATTCAATGTTAGAGGCTAGTAAAAAGGACAGTGTATTTTAATGATATTTGGAAAAATTAAAATCCTAATAATCTGGAATGCTTCAAATCCATGTGGCTTAGAAGAAAAGTATTTAAAAGTGATGTTGGTTGTGTTTTAAAAAGATTATAAAAATACATAAACTCAGAAAAACCTCAAGAAATTTGCAAACTGAAATAAAAGGGATTTGACTAATTCTGCTACTGGGCAACTTCCAAGTTAGAAAAGTGACTGCTGCTAGAGACTACAAGCACTGAGACCTGAGAGCTTTGTCACCAATCACAACATGCCCATAGTGGAGTGAAGGACTTAGGACAAATATGAGGCTGAGTATGTGACCTTTCCAAGACCTCAAGGAGCACACTAAAATTTAGAAAGAAATACAAGGAAGAGAGAAAGCCATCAAAGCTCACCTTATAAATGTTTAGAGGGAAGTTCTGGGTATACTTGGTGGCCCAGAGAATGTATTAAGAGTAGGTAGATCTAAAGCCTATTGTTTCATGGGAACTTCTTGTTAAAGAAGCTATAAGCCTGGATTTAAAAAAGACTGTCAATGACATTTGAAGACTTACATACAATATAACTATTTTACTAAAGCAGAATATTGCTGAGGAAAACCACCACATCGAAAGAGGACACAACACACATTATATTGGAAAATTGCCACGTGTTGCTTGAGTTCATTAAGAATCTGGCTCTGCAATTAGGCAACAAAAGGAGATCAAAGGGATACAAATTGGAAAGGAAGAAGTCAAATTATCACTATTTGCTGATGATATGATAGTATACTTAAGTGACCCCAAAAATTCCACCAGAGAGCTCCTAAACTTGATAAACAACTTCAGCAAAGTAGCTGGATATAAAATTAACTCAAGCAAATCAGAGGCCTTCCTCTACACAAAGGATAAACAGGCAGAGAAAGAAATTAGGGAAACAACACCCTTCACAATAGCTACAAATAATATAAAATACCTCGGTGTAACTCTAACTAAGCAAGTAAAAGATCTGTTTGACAAGAACTTCAAGTCTCTGAAGAAGGAATTCGAAGATGATCTCAGAAGATGGAAAGATCTCCCATGCTCATGGATTGGCAGGATTAATATAGTAAAAATGGCCATCTTACCGAAGGCAATCTACAGATTCAATGTAATCCCCATCAAAATTCCAACTCAATTCTTCACAGACTTAGAAAGAGCAATCTGCAAATTCATCTGGAATAACAAAAGACCCAGGATAGCCAAAACTATTCTCAACAATAAAGGAACCTCTGGTGGAATCACAATCCCGGACCTTAAGCTGTACTACAGAGCAATCGTGATAAAAACTGCATGGTATTGGTACAGTGACAGGCAGGTAGATCAATGGAACAGAATTGAAGACCCAGAAATGAATCCATGCACCTATGGTCACTTGATCTTTGACAAAGGAGCTAAAACCATACAGTGGAAAAAAGACAGCATTTTCAACAGATGGTGCTGGCTCAACTGGAGGTCAACATGTAGAAAAATGCAAATCGACCCATTCCTTTCGCCTTGTACAAAGCTCAAGTCCAAGTGGATCAGGGACCTCCACATCAAACCAGATACATTGAAACTAATAGAAAGTAAAGTGGGGAAGAACCTCGAGCAAATAGGCACAGGGGAAAATTTCCTGAAGAGAACCCCAATAGCTTCTACTATAAGATCAAGAATTGACAAATGGGACCTCATAAAGTTGCAAAGCTTCTGTAAGGCAAAAGACACTGTCAATAGGACAAAACGGCAACCAACAAATTGGGAAAAGATCTTTACCAACCCTATATCTGATAGAGGGCTAATATCCAATGTATACAAAGAACTCAAGAAGTCAGTCTCCAGAGAACCAAATAACCCTATTAAAAAATGGGGCATAGAGCTAAACAAAGAATTCTCTACTGATGAACACCAAATGGCTGAGAAACACCTAAAGAAATGTTCAACATCCTTAGTCATCAGGGAAATGCAAATCAAAACAACTCTGAGATTCCACCTCACACCAGTCAGAATGGCTAGGATAAAAGACTCAGGTGACAGCAGATGCTGGAGAGGCTGCGGAGAAATAGGAACACTCCTTCATTGCTGGTGGGATTGCAAACTGGTACAACCACTCTGGAAATCAGTGTGGCGGTTCCTCCGGAAACTGGACATAGTTTTACCAGAGGACCCAGCCATTCCACTCCTGGGCATATACCCACAAAACGCTCCATCATGTAATAAGGACACATGCTCCACCATGTTCATAGCAGCCTTATTTATAATAGCCAGAAACTGGAAACAACCCAGATGTCCCTCAACAGAGGAATGGATACAGAAAGTGTTGTACATCTACACAATGGAGTACTACTCAGCTATTAAAAACAATGAATTTATAAAATTCTTAGGGAAATGGATGGATCTGGAGAGTATCATCCTGAGTGAGGTAACCCAATCACAAAAGATCACACATGGTATGCATTCTTTGATAAGTGGTTATTAGCCCAGAAGTTTGGAATACAGGAAGAACGACCCACAAACCACAAGAAACTTTAGAAGAAGGAAGACTAAAAGGTGGACATTTCATTCCTTCTTAAAAAGGGGAATCAAACAACCACAGAAGGAGTGGCAGAGATTAACTATGGAGCAGAGACGGAAGGAAGGACAAGCATATAGCTATCTCCTAAGAGGCTCTGACAAAACCTGACTAATACAGATGTAGAGGCTCACAGCCATTCATTGAACTGAGTACACGGTCCCCAATGAAGGAGTTAGAGAAAGGTTCTATGGAGCTGAAGGGTTTGCAGCCCCTTAGGCTGAACAACAATTACTAACTAGTACCCTCAGAGCTCCCAGGGACCCAACCACCAATCAAGGACTATACAGGGTGGGATTGAATGTACTGGCAGCAGGTATATAGTAGAGGATTGCAAATTCGATCATCAATAGGAGTAAAGGACCTCGGCCTTGTGAAGGTTTTGTGCCCCAGTGTAGGGGAATGCCAGGGCCAATAAGTGGGAGAGGGTGGGGGGACAGGCATGGGGAAGAGGGAGGCAAAAGGGGTTTGTTTTTGTTTGTTTGTTTGTTTGTTTGTTTGTTTTGGAGGGGAACCTGTGAAAGGGAAAATGTACATGTAAATAAAGAAAATACCTAATTAAAAAAATAAAAAAAATAAATAACAACAACAAAAAAAAATCTGGCTCTGAAAACAAAGTTGCCACTCCCCCTGGGTTCCAGAGCCAAACAAAAGTGTCCCCAAGTGACTTAAGCACTGCTCCTACCTACACTGTGACAGGAAGGAAAGAGAACAGCAAAAGAGCCCAAGAGTAATAATAGTGTGTCTCTGAGAAGAGCTAGACGATAAACCATTTCCAATGTTTATCCCATGATATGGAAATGCCTGAGGTGAGAGTAGAGAGAGACTACTCATGTATGGAAAGAAAACTTTAATGGGAACGCCACTGACATCCTCATCTTCTCCAGCTGATTGATGAATACTTGTAAGCACAAAATCCATTTAGGTTACCATGGTTGTGCTCTCTCTTTCTCTCTCTCTCTCTCTCTCTCTCTATATATATATATATATATATACATATATATATATATATATATATGTATACATATATATATGTATATATATATATGTGTATGTATATACATATATATAAGTGTGTATATATGTATGTATATATACATATATATAAGTGTGTATATATGTATGTATATATGTGTATATATATATACATATATATATGTATATATCATGGTTACTCCAGTATTCTCAACTGAAAGCTGTAAACCCCTGACTTGATCATGTCTTTCTATCTGCTGTTCTGCCTGTTTGCTACTTGCTATTTATTCTTTTACTTTTTCTTGACATACCCTTAATTAACTCACTCATTGAAGACTGAAAGGAGAACTACCATAGAGGACTGTACGTACCATACAGAACAGAGGACATATTCTCCACCATCCACTTTAACTCGGTTGAAGAGAGAACTAGAAAAGGACGGATATCTTAGCAGGCATAGCTTGCTGAAGGAAAGTATAGCTGGTTTAAAAAAAATCTTTTTCGGTATTGAAACTAGGAACTAATCAATAAGCATTGACCTTGAGACTTTACCATGTCTGTTGTGTGATATTTCTTTGCCGAGTGTCTCCAATCATCTTCTTTCCAAACAAGAATGTGTACCATGGCTGCCAGAGTACAGCATGTGTCACCTGCATATCAGAATTGCAGCTCCAGTTCATAACCTTTTGAGCAGAAGGACTTCCCCCAGGCTTGACACAGAAGCCCATTATACCAGACTACTTGAAGCAGTGGCTGCAGGACACATTAGGCTTCTCCCTTGAGGCTGGATTGAGAGATCATGTGAATGAAGAATCTGGTGATTAGATGGGTCAAGGAGGGCAGAAAATAAAAGTACCAACCTCATAGGTACACCGTTCTCCATATATCCAAATGTCTTTGTACCTATCAGAGAGGAATCATTCAACAGGATCAAGCCAGTAAAAGATGGACATGACAGATGGTCTCCACATGTCCTGCTCTGGTGACCTAAAAGGCCAGATTCTTCATGAGAGAGGAAAACCTTTTAATTATGAAAAATTCACTGGGATTCCAAAATCACATCATAGATGAGTAAAGAGTACCTTCAAATATTAAAATGTAAGTTTCATTTTCATTCTTCCCACAAAGTGTTTTAGTAAGGTCTCTGATGAGCCTCATGGATTCTGCTACTCATGAATAGAAAATAATGGGCTTCGGGAGATCTGATTGGTGTACACATTAAACTAGGATATCTCATCCTGTTCCTAGGCTAAGACTCGAATACTTCTGGCTTTATCTAATATAATGACACAGCAAACTTACAGAAGTATGTTTCCTCCTTGTACAGAAGACTCTCCTGCAAAGAATTTATCCTTAGGAGAGAAAGGTGCGTACATTCCAAAATTCCAGCCCACAGGAAACCTTAACCAGAGAACTAAAGAGTGCTCCATAGACACATCTTAATTTGTTTTTGTCCTGACTGATTACATACACCCTGGAAGACAAGGGTGTCAGGAAAATGAAAATGTATTGAATTGCAACTTCTCTAGCCAAGTAAGTTTGTGACCCTCAGTAAGGGATGTCAGCTCCCTTCCTCCGTGGGAAAACTGAAATTTCTGAGTGGACCAAGATTGTGGTGTGGCTGCTGTCTGTCGTGTTTAGGGTTGTTTTGTTTGCTTTGTTTTACCTTTTTTTCTTTAATAACAGAAAGCTAGTTACCCTCTCCTAATTTCTCAGAAGTTGGGAGTTGAGAGATCTTGCTACTCATTGTCTACTATACATGTCAATTTCATGTATAGAGTAAAAAATAATAATCTGAGGTCCAAAGAAGTTAAGCAATTTGATAAATAGCTCATAGACAAAGTAGTATGAGTTATGTCTGATATGGCTCAGAGCTAGTTCCACATCATGTACTATCCTTCCTTCCAAGAACACTTACAAGTCTGAGCTTTTGCTTTGTGTTCGTTCATTCACCACCCTTGCTTGGAAGTCATCATCATATACATTACCAAAAGTAGCCAACAAATGGGTCCCTCACTGAGGCCCACTCTACTCTTCTTCTACCGTGTGCATTCTGTTCATGAATATAAAAGCTTTCCTGGCAGTGAACTTCCATGGTCAAATTATTTTCCCTTCACGTGGCGGCCATTCCCTATAGAACCAAGCTACACAGAAAGTCCCAGCATTCACGCTGTCCATGAGAAAAGTGTTACTACAGACAACTTTGAATCATGTCAATCTTCCGCTCACCTTTTCTATTTTGCAATGATGGTCACCGTTCTACCTTCTTCAACGGTGGATTGTGCCCCTCAGAATCTACATTACAAATAAAAAGGAAGATGGTACAGTATATATTTTCTACTTCAAAGACACAAAACCATTTTAACCGACGAGGCCTTGGAAACAGAGCTATGTTTTTGTCTACCTGGATAAGAGACAGAAGAAAGAGTAGAACATTTTTTTGGCAACATAATCTTCATTCTAAGAAGTCATACCGTGAACGTCAGGGAGCATCATTAGACGAGACGCATATGCTAAGGTGACTTGCTACCTGAGATCTCCACTTCCCAAACAATGAGCTTAATAATGGGAAGCAAAGCTTCAGATCTTAGGCTGCTTTTACAACTCATTGCTGTTTTTTATGACCATCCTGGCACGGTTCACCTCATTAGCCATTATAGAGACTTTAATTCTTGAGTTAATCTGGTGTTCATCCAGCAGAATGAATATTAATATCTTTCTAATGTAATTTTTAATTAAATAGAGCATCACCATCATTATACCCAAAAGATCTAAATAGAGTTTGAAAGAGAAGACAGACACTATCACAATCAAAATCAGCAACTTCTGTTCAAATGCCTTTCAAAAGGCTGATCACCTATGAAGTAATGAGAATAAATTGTGAGATAATGTAGGGCAGATCTAATTAAGATAACGAGCTATGATTATGGACATGATTTTTTTCAGGGTTAAAGCTCTTAGCAAAAAAACAATCTATGGATATATTTTAACCATCCTCACTGCTCTACTCGCCTATATTAGCTGTGCTTCTTAAAACTGGAAATATTCATCAAATGTAATGACCCTGAGACTGAGCAGCTACAGGATTTCAACTATTTTGCTATCACTGATGCATTTAATAGTTTGACAGACTCCCTATTTTGTAACTTTGTACATTCAATTAAAATAGCATCTTTTCAAATCACACCATAGGAGGAGGAAGAGAGACATTAGGATCAACTTTCTCCCAGTACCTTGAAAAGTATATTATGGAAGATATTTTGATTTAGCTAGAACAGATTTGAATGGATATTTCTGGAATGAGCTAACTAATTAGCCTGGCTCTAGTAACAGTGGCAGGTGAGACAACCAGAGGGAAGGAGTAATTAAGCTTTGCAGGTATTGCCTGAGTGCGGCCTCTGCTACCTCTCAGAAGTGGCAACTCAGGGCAAGAAAAACAAAACAAAACAAAACAAAAAAACACATGTATGTCTCCTTACCTCACTACAGTTAAAAACTCAAAAAAAAAAAAAGTATTTTCTAAGAAAGGAAGAACTAAAGAAGAGATCCTTAGAAGGGTCCACAGCTTCAATATTTGGCAAAGATTCGGGGCTGCCCTTCAAAAACTGAATCACTCACTAAATCTGATGAGAGGAGACAACCATGCTCTAAGAGATGCTAACAACTCTCCTCACATCCTGTGCCCACCAGTGCTGGTCCTCAAGGAGAAGTATTTTAGTCTGATCAACTGTGAAGCTGTTGGAAGGAGATCCCACACAGCTTCTTTAGCACCCTATAGGATTTACAATCACATCAAGAAGCATCATACTATGGGTCTGTTTGAGACCCTGGGGCAAACGCCAATAAGTCCTAGCAAGGAAAGTGTGGCTCTGACACTGTGCCTGACTGCAGCTACGGAACAGTTAGGGCTCCATTAATTTTCCAGTCTCCAGGATCTTTCTGAAAGCCATCAAGGCTGCATTCACTGAAGTTGAAAGACCATAAGAATCTTTCAAATCACAGGACAGAGCAAAAGGGCAGACCCCAGGAAGATAGAATCAATGCCTTTGAAGATACATGAATTGTTAACTCCATTTTTCCTGAATTTTTACTGAATTTATTTCACCGCTTTTTTTTTTCTAGTATATTGCTCACCTATACTCCCCCCACTCCTTAACCAATGTCTATGTGGTTTCTTGGAAAAATATTGCTAATAAGTCAAATTTACATTTGCAGTACTATCTGAAACAGCCCTGATCCCTCATTTCCTTCACTCACAAAATGTAGATCTTATAACGCAGATGTGAGACCTAGATGAGGTTGTAAAATATAAGCTTATTGAAAATGATAAGCTTCTATGTTGTTGCCAGAACTGCTCTCCCAGAGTGTGTTCCATGTTAGACCAGCCAGGAATGCAAAGCCACTGGTAACAAATGAGTAACCAGTAATCGCTTGGTGCCTTCAGGAAGGACAGGTATTATTTTCACAGTGTTAGGGTTTCAAATGCTGCTTCCAGGGCTGGTGAGAGATGTGAGATCTGGAAGTACTGGAGCATGGGTGCCATGTCCTCTGAGACCTGGGATTTATGTCCATCAAACATGCCTCAATATCGTTTTCTCTTTAGCACCCTTGCTCACCCCCTCAGTGTATCTATTTTCTTTCCTCTTCCCTAGGGACTCAGTAAGAGAGTAAAAGGAGCTTTGTGAGTTTTGTAACCAAAGAGATCGAATTCTACAACTTAGCAAGTCCAGGCCTTTAAGCTAAAGGCACATTTGTGAATTTTAAGCAAGGCTTCCTTCCATATTAGCTCTACACTCTTGTATACCTGTCTGGTGACTGTGCCAGAAGGTTGAACAGATTAAGAAGCCTGGCAATTCTCATAATTGAGAAAGTTAGGGTTTAAATCTATTTCCAACCATGTTTCTGTCCTGTAACACTTGACCATGACACCTCACTAAGGGGACCGTGACAATTGGTTACCCAGCATAAGAGCCTAGAGTTCTCCATGTTACTTAGGTATCTAGATAGGCCCCAAGGGTTTAGCCAATAAACTTCCCTTCCCGGGCAAACCCTCCTGCAAACGATATTTAATCTCTGGTTCACCTTGTGTAAGTTGTATGCATCTTTTCCGACATAAATAGTTTGGACAAGAAAGGACTGTCTCCTTCATTCAGTACCACCTGGGGGACAGAGGAGCTCTCACAATACAGAGCCGGGCCTAAGTCCCCTTCAGGAGGTCTCTCCACAATCCAGGCACTCACCTTGACCTAAGCCTAATTCCCCCACCCCTACCCCAGGCTCATCTCAGATTCAGAGGCCCCCCATTCTCAACTCTTCAAGGTTCCCAGTGGTATCTGGTTGTCCAGGACTTTGAGACCCACAGCCTCCATCCCAGTCCTTACCTTTCTTACCCAGAGAAACACAGGCTGCAACCCCTCTCTTAGGATGCATTTAGTCTTCCCTGAGCAGGTTGGCGGTGTCCCACGAACCAGGTGCCCAAACAGGGAGAAAGGAACATAGCCTAGCACCTCTGTGTCCCCACCCTCTACCAGCAGTATTCTGACACTCCAACAGTGAGGCAGAAACACAGAGTCACATATACCAATAAAGATGGGCTACATTTCATCAATTTTTTTCCCAGCATTATAAAGCACTTTGAGGTCTCTGCATGTGCTTACAGTCCATGCCACATGTACTCCTCTCCCTGCCTGGTGAACACTTGAGAAATTTAAGAATTTAACTGAAGAAACATCTCACTCTGGGCCCTCCTTGTTTCTTCCCATCTCCCATCTCTACCTACTCCTTTCTACAAATCTCATCTGTAACGTCCAAAACAATAGTGTGCACACAATTGTTTACTAACACATTTCACCTCCTAACTGGCCACGGCACTGTGAAGACAGGCATAATGCCTTTGCCTTGGCCATCTCTGTATTGTCAGAGCTGTGGAACATCATTGCTATCAACCATGATAGACCCTCTTGTACCACCCTTCCTTCTTATAACAACACACATTAATGTATCCTTTAGGCAAACTCGGGAGATTTGGTGGTGAGAGAAATCTGTTACGACTCTCTAATTTTCCTTTGTCCAACTCTACTTAAAGAAGCAAGAGATTGTTGGAAGGCAGTGTGGAAAAGGGAAAATACTAGTTACTTGGTGTGTGTTTAAGATTTATAATCCTAAATAGCATTGATACTTACACCTGTGTGTAGGTTGTTGTTCAGTCCCTTATGTTCCTTCCATGGCTGTTCTCAGCACTTAAAAATCCAACCCTTGTCTTCTTTACTTTCACCTTGCTTCTCACACAACCAATTTAATCATGTGTTAAGGAAACAACCTTTTTTCTATAGAATGCAGTGGCTGGAAACCTTGAACATCTGATTTCAATTAAAATGAATACTATGCCAACCGCCTCAAGCTATCCCAATATAGCACAGCAGTAATACCTGTCATGTTTTGACAATTGCATGCTGTGTTATTCCAGAGAATCTATAATTTGATATTTTTACTACTATTTTGTGCCATATTCACATTTCTTTGGTGCTTTGATCTCAAGGTTACATGTTAGGGCTTCTGATATGCTCACATCTAAGACCCTTCAGTTGAAAACCTTGTCTCTTTTCCTTCTCTGGCATTTGTTCAGCCTTCTGTGCTGACAACTTTTATTTGGAAATATTTCACGAGGAATAATGGCAAACAAAAAGCACATGCAAGATTTAGCCAATGTTTATTGAAATTGCAAACCAACAGCATAAAATAGCATATTTTATAGCATGGGACTAGAAAATAAGTTATTTTTTTAAGCTAAAAAAATTGTCTCTCTTTTACACGAGGCAGGAATATAAATGCACTGTTTCTCCAGCCTGTCTTTTAGGTATTCACCACCACATAAAACAGAGGGATTGTCTTGAGCAATAGAGTGTAGTATACAAAATCAATTTCACTTAAGTTTTTGTCCACTTAATTAAATTAACTTCTGTGGTGGGGGTGGGTGAGGAGGCCCGTTCACAAGCACAGGCTTTTTGTTTACCTGAGACTTCTGTGCTCTTTGTCATTATTTTACTTATTTCTATAATAACTTTTATTAAAATTGTTCTTATAACCAAAATCAAGGTTTTTACTCTGAATGTGCTGTATAATATATGCATAACTGCTTATTAAATATGCGATTCTAATATTTTAAATCAAGAACAAGTTCTAGTCAAATGAGTCCTCGCAGAAGGACAGTCTTCAGTTTGACTTCAATTAAAGAATTACTAGGTATATGACCCACATAGTTTTGTTATGTGGTATTAGTACTAAGCTAAAGCCGACTGTTAGCAGTTAACTTGATAGCAGTTGTTTATTGGCATTTTCATTCAAACTAGAGCCCACGATAGCAGAGTGAAGCACTAGTTCATAGAAAATACATCTTTAGTTCCTTTTCAATGTTTCTCTAAGAAGCGTATAGACAACGCCCTACACTATTGAGAAGCAAAGACCTGCTCTGCAGCACCCAGTGTCCCTATATAAATGAACAGAAACGAAGGCTGAAACTAGGGACTCCCAAGAGACTCAGCCATCATCCTATGAAAGTTTAAATTGATGGCCCATCCTTCAGCTCCACAAGCAGTGGAAAATGGATTTTGTCTTTCATCTTTTTCTGTAGTAGCTGTTTGAAGGCGTGATGCTTCCCAATAGAATACAGGTCTGGGTGCTTTGGTTGCTGTTTTGGTTTAGGTTTGGTTTGGTTTGGTTTGGTTTTTAATGATAAGAAAGCAGAGGGCAGGGAGAGGAGAAAAATTTAAAACATCTTAGCCAATCCAAGGAAAGTTTCTTTTTCTTTTTTTTTTTTCGTTATTTTTACTTTTATTTTTTACAGTCCAGTTTTTGTCCCCCTCCTGGTACACCCATTCCTCCTTCCCCCTGTCTCTAAGAGGATGTCTCCCCTACAACCAGGCCTCCCCTACTCCCTGGGGCCTCAAGTCTGTTGAGGGTTAGGCACATCTTCTCCCACTGAGGCCAGAATAGGTTGAAGGAAAGGCAGTCCTGTGACTGGGCGAAGTTGGGATCCATCTCAAGGGAGGGTCCAAGGGAAGTTTCTTACCACAGCTCTTACAGTGTTTTCAGATGGAATGCCACCAGAATTACAGACAGAAAACACATCCCAGAATTATACTAAATAACATCCTGATCTAGATCTATACAGAATAGCACTTTTAGATTTGACTTAGCAGGTCTTATAAAACAAAGAAGTGAATTCCTAGTCCAGAAACATAAAACGCCTTCTGGACTGTGACAGTATCTACTTGTGTGAACCATCAACCTAGACTCTAACCCATCTATGGTACTGCAGTATCAATTTAGGCTCTTATCCGTAACTGATACCTATGTGCTACTGCAGCATCAGACTCTGATCCATAACTGATTTCTATATATAATTGTAGTTTCAGGTCTTCAAAATAACAGTGGTTGCTATTGCTTGAGGGAAGAGATGGTAATAATAAATAAATTGTATTAACTACAAAACGCAATAAACTTCGTTTAGTGTAAATAAGAGTTTTCCTGTGCACACGCAGGAGTATTTTTATATTCCCGTTGCCAGTACAAACAGTTCTAGAATTTAGGTTTTTTTCCATAAGCATTGCAAACACAGAATTTTCAGAACACAGAGGGGAAAAAAAAGAAAGCAATGATCGTTCTGGCCTGGCTTGCCAGATGCTTTTACCTACAAGTCATGTCTCTTCTCCCAACCGAACAAACGGAAGAGTTTAATCCTGAGGCCTCACATATTTTTTTCTCCCAAAGCTGCCTTGGGATTGGTCAGGGAGCTCTGATTCTGCACTAGCAGATGACACAGTTGACACTGATCTTTCCACTGAATACAAACTGAGAAATGTAGGATGAATTATCACTTTTCGGCATTCCAAATGCCTTAAAAATATCAAAAGCTAACTAGAGCTGGAGCGAGATAGCCAGGCCAAAGGCTGAAACAGAAAGATCCCTAGAGAAAGTGGGCTGGTTTCCCCTGCTGACTTGTTTTGGTTTTAGTTGGTCATTCCTCTTAGTTTTTGAGATGAGGGCTTACGTATCTGAGGTTAGACTCTGAGCTTCTAAAACCAAAGATAGCCTTAAATACCTGGTCTTCCTACCTCTACTTCCAAAGTACTACAGTTTCAAGCATGTGCTAATCTTTTTTATTGGAAAGTCCAGTTGAAGAGTTACACTGAAAAATTAGGAACACTGGAGAACTAGGGAAACAAAAGTAGAATCTCAGCTTGCCAAGGTTGGTAATTTGGCTGTGGCTATAAAAGTCTCTGCCCTTAAAAGATGGAGCTACTAGAAGAAGCAAAGCTTTGCTCTCAATTCATCAGTGCAATCCTATTCTTGGGGATGCTTTCTTTCTTATAATAGACTGTACCTTTTCAAAACATACTTCCTTATACAAAGTGATAAAAATAACTTTGCTGAAATAAAGACTTAAATGCACCAAAGTTTTTATCATAACAATTATTCCTAAACTCAGTTAAGTTTTGTTTTCAGTGTAATCTCAATCAAATTTCCAGAAGTATCCTCTCTTTCTCTCAATCCCTCTCTTTCTCCCTCTCCCTCTCCCTCTCCCTCTCTTCCCTCTTCCTCTCCCTCTCTCCCTCTCTTGAAGTGGAAACTTCTAGTTTCTTTGGAAAGTCAGCTATGTCAAATGATGTTTTGATGGGGCCCACAAGTGAAAGGATGTTTTGATATAGCAAACACATGAAAAGACCCGTGATGAAGGAGTATAAATATAACTCCACAGATAGTAGGAAAGGAGCACTGAGCATTGGTTTGGTTTAACTCTGTCTCACTATTCTTCACTAACACACATGTATTGCTTCACCTTACTAGTGTCATTGAATCAACTTGCAATAACACCACCATTGAGACAAACCCACCAAGAACCAGTCCTGCGGTTCCTGGGGCACCTTGCCCCAGCTTCACCTTAAGACAGTTGGTGAACTTTGAACTTTCTTCAGGACTAAACTATACAGCTGCTAGTTCATGCCTGGTGTCTGCTTGCCTAGAGGACTGGTCTGCAGCTGCTGATTCATATTTGACGTTTGCTATGGGGCTGAACTGCTGAGAAAGAAGATCGAGCTCATCCACAAAGAACTATCGCTGAACAGGTCCACTTTCCCCATATCCTAATAGATTTTCTCTTCCACTACCTCTGCTGGGTAGTGGGCTAGAGGAGAGGTTGAACCCTTATTAAAAGTAGGTTACAAAATATTTATATCTTCACTCTCCTCCTCCTTCTCTAGCTCTTACTCTGGTTCTCTCATTCTTTCAAAACAAAGTGAGGCAACTTTGCCCTATCAATTATCAAGACGTATAATAAGGTTTTAAGAATTAAGTCAGAGTGTTACTGATAAAACAATTGATAGACAGATAGACCAAAAGAAGAATAGAATCCAGAACAAATGAACCTGGCCATATATGTATCGTCATTTGACTTATAATAAATATGATAAGAACATGTTAGCTGCATTTTTTTGAATGGTGCTGAGTCACTTGGCTATCCATTTGGAAAACAATGAAACTTGAAGTTACTTTACACTATACAAAAGAATCAATTACAGATAGATCACAGTTCTAAAAGTCAGAGGTAGCGCAATCACCAATTCCAGAGATAAAATAAGAGAACAACCTGGTGACCTTGGTAGGCAAAGATTCATTCAATAGCACAAAACAACTGACCTTAAAGGGAAGCCTGATACACTTCAATAATTTTAAAGCTCTGCGTGTTATGGTTTGTACATGCTTAGTCCAGAGAGTGGAACTATTAGGAGGTGTGGCCCTATTGGAGTAGGTGTGTCACTGTGGGTGTGGGCTATCAGACCCTCATCCTAGCTGCCTGGAAGCCAGTATTCTTCTAGCAGCCTTCAGATGAAGATCTGAACTCTCATCTCCTCCTGCACCATGCCTGCCTGGATGTTGCCATGTTCGTGCCTTGATGATAATGGACTGAACCTCTCAACCTGTAAGCCAGCCCCAATTAAATGTTGTCTTTAGAAGAGTTGCCTTGGTCATGGTATCTGTTCATAGCAGATACCCTAACTAAGACACTCTACCAAAAGTCATCACTTAACAGCATGGAAGGACAAAGCACACAGTAAGAGAAACTGCTAGCAATACCAATAGCAGACAAGGATCCAGAATCTGGATTGGATTGAGACTGTCTGTGAATCAATACAAATGTGGCCTGGAAAGTAGCCCAAAACTACTAGTTAAAAGCTTTAACAGAAAATATTTTATTAGTTTTAGTGAAAAGGGATAGTTCATTTTGCTCCAATATTAATATCTAAGTCATAAGGTCCATAGGAAAAAAGTATATTTGTGGCATACTGTTAGCTGTTTATATAAATAATAAGCAAGAATCTAAATGATAATAATCTATATACAATGAAATATAACTAAACTTTATAGCATTAATCCTTTTCAACTCTCAGCATCTTTTCTATGACAACTTTTCAACATTGTTACTTGAACACAGATTAACCTTACAACCAAAGAATAGAAAAAAAGTAAGCTAAACCTGAGATCTCTTTGGAAGAGGAGGCAATGATGTGCATGTAACAAACTAAAGAGCCACAGAGACACCACTTCATCCCTCACTTTTATATGTACTTATAAAACAATTTGTATTCAAACAAATATGGCCCACAATTAGAATTTTTCTCCTGTAACACTCTTTGACCAAGAACAATTGTGTCAAGAATATTGATAAGTGAATCTGCTTAACCATCTGTGATGGTGTGAATAAAAATGGCTCCAGGAGGTTCATACATTTCAATTCTTGTCACTAGGGAGTAACACTACTTGAGAGGGATTAGGAGCCATAGCCTTGTTGGAATAGGTGTAGCTTTGTTGGTAGAAATATGTCATTGGGGTAGGTCAGTGTTTCTCTCTGTCTTCTCCCAGTGAATCCAGATGTAGAACTCTCAACTACTTCTTCAGCATTATGCCTGCTAGCACACTGCCACGATGTTTGCCATGATGATAATGTACTAAACCTCTGAAACTGTAAGCCAGCCCCAATAAAATGCTTTCTTTTATAAGAGCTGCCATGGTCATGGTATCTCTTCACAGTAATAGAACACTGACATTGTATCAAAATACCCTTTTACATAGAATACATCTTGTCTTATTTAGAGTAAGAAAAGTCACTCTATCTAATATCATACAATAGTTTTGACCATGGAGTATAAAACTTCAAGAATATTAGTAACACCAAATTTCTAATGGAACAGTCTAAAAAAATGGACAAGATTTTACCACAATGAAAAACACAGATGAATCTTAAAGATATTTTACTGAGAAATTGCCAATTTGTAAATACACATTGTAGATTTCCATTCATATAAAATTCAAAAACATGCAAAATCTATCTGGGGTATCAATAGTCAGACATATATGTGAAATAGCATATGCCTTTAGGGAGGACATTATCTAGAAAAACCTAGAACCTCAGCTTTAGATATGAAAGAGTAGGAAATATGTGTCATTTATATTTTTACTGGGATTGGTATTTCCCAAGAAAAAAGTCACCAATGTCTGTGAAATATTTATTTCTGGAATTCTAAGAATATAATAATTGAATATCTAAAAGTTAGCTCAGCAAATTACAACAAAGGTCATAAGGCTTGAGACAGAGTTAGATGATGCCTGATTCAAACCCTGTCTCTATCTGTTTATAATTGTCTGACCTCAGTCTATTCAATTTCTTTAGCTCCAGTTTCCTAAAGTATAGAACAGAAATCATATTAACCATTCACTAGGTTATCATGCATAGTAGTAAGAATCAAGTATATGGAAGGACTTGGTAGGTAAAAAGTTCTTTCATTTGAGACAGAAATACATGTAGGCCATGTTGGTCTTGAACTTTCTATGTGCTGTGATTATAGACATGAACCATGTGTCAATTTTATGAAGGGCTGTGGATCAAACTCTGGGCCTAGTGTGTGCTAAGCAAGTACTCTATCAATTGAGTCACACTCATAGTTCTGTAGAATGTTCTTTCCATTTTCTGCATTTATTACAGGCTGTGGTAGGGTCTGCCCTCAGCTTGTAACTTTCATTTCTTCTTCACAGACTATACCAGAGACTTGTGAAGTGAATCAAACCACATAGGTATTGAATTTTCTCAAGGAAAAAATTAAATGTACTAGCTAAGAGCTTAAAATAACAATCCAAAAAACACAAAAGCAAGATTAAGTAAGTATGTATGTATGTATGTATGTATGTATGTATGTATGTATGTATTGGTTTTTCAAGACACGATTTCTCTGTATAGCATGTAGTAGCCTTGGATATCTAGAAACTCACTTTGTAGACCAGGTGAGCCTTGAACTCACAGATATCCACCTGACTCTACTTCCGGAGTCCTGGGTTTAAAGGCATATGCCACCATGCCCAGCAATAGTTTATTTTATATAAATAAAATACATTGATGTTTTCAAATGTTTGTAAAGGCTCATTTGAAAGTCCCCATCTGACATATACCACAATTGTTTTCATGTTCGTAATACAATGGTATACATTTCTATCTTTATTTTCATCATCAGGTAATTAAATGTACAGTCTCAGGGATATGCTAGCCTTAAGTAAATTCCAACAGTTATATTCATTAATGTAAATCCACCAACCTCATTATTTTAAGGTTTCAAGTCAACATCTTTTTACAAATTCAATTAGGAAAACTAAAAGAAAGAAACTGTTAAATGCACCTGATCACATTTGAAAATTCTGCAGTGAGCCGGGCAGTGGTGGTGCATGTCTTTAATCCTAGCACTTGGGAGACAGAGGTAGGTGGATTTCTGAGTTCGAGGACAGCCCGGTCTACAGAATGAGTTACAGGTCAGCCAGGTCTATACAAAGAAACTTTAGCCTCAAAAAACCAGAAAAAAAATTTTGCATTGATTAAAAGTCAAGATGTACAAGTTTCTGATCTGTGTGATGCCCCAGATCTAATATGTACCAAAAGAATGAGCCAGCCGTACTGTATTCCCTGAATACTCGTTATATTATATTATATTATATTATATTATATTATATTATATTATATT
>JADRCD010234988.1:0-21296 GCA_019843815.1 Montemys delectorum
AAAAAAAAAAAAAAGAGTGCTCTATTCCTTACATCCTCTGTAGAATTTTTTTGCATACTATTGATTCGAATTTTGGTACGATAATTTCTTTTTTCCTCAATGAAAACTGACAATAACATTTTAATTTCATTTAAAATTTATATTGCCAATAGTAACATATATATGTATAATGAAATATATTTACTCTAATTTTCTCCTTCAATAATCCTTCTCTGAACTTTTTTTAATATAGAAATATCATAGGTAGATGGGTAGACAGATAGATAGGTAGATAGATGTAAATATATATATATATATATATATATATATATATATATATATATATCACTAAGTTCAGTTAGTACTGCCCACATATTTCTGGTTTGGGGATCATCATGAACTGGTACATAACAATTTTACTAATGTCCACATTTCAAATAAAGATGATTATCTCTCCCTTAGAAACTGGCAATTACCAATAGCAGATCAGTAAAAGTTGAGGCCTGTAAATCATTTAATCCATTTATGCCAGAGTTTTTGCTGGTTTGATCTTAAGCAGATCTTGTGTAGAAAACACCAATTGTAGTGAGCTCATGATGTCAGAATTTCATAGCACTTCTTTCTACCTTCTGGCTCTCAGTTATTTATTTATTTATTTATTTATTTATTTATTTATTCATTCATTCATTTATTTATTTATCATCTTCAATGATCTCTGAGCCTTGATGGCAGTTGTGTTTGTAGATTAGTATAAATATTTTGTTAAGTGATGAGCATCTAGTCAATTATTCTCAGTATTTTAACCAACATGCATTTCTCTATTGGCTACTGCCTGCTGTAAAAAAAAAAAGTTTCTCTGACCAATTGAGAGCATGAAGCTATGAATGTAGAGAGGTGTAAGTACTTTGGAAATCAGTCTGGAGGTTTCTAAAAATCTAGAAATAGAAATATCATATGACTCAGCTATACCACTTCTAGACATATACTCAATGCACTTAATTTCCTCCTACATAGACATTCATACACCCATGTTAAATACTACTCTCTTACAATAATTACAAATGAAATTGATCTAGATAGTCACCAACAGATGATGAATTAATATGTAAAATGTGATTGCTTTTAAAAGAAATGAAATATTACTTTGCTTTAAAGAAAACTAAGTTATAAAGTTTGCAGGTAAATATTGATCTAGAAAAAATATGCACTAGGCAATCCAGGACAAAAAAGACAAATGTGTTCTCTCAATTATGGAGATTTTAGTCAAATCTTTTATTTACTATGTTTAACTTGGAGCACAAGAAGATACCATGAAACTAGAAAAGAGTGCTTTTGGGAGGGCAAGCTAAGGCAGGAGCTTGGTAGAGTAGAAGTGAAACAATAGGCAGTTGAAATACTGTGACTGGAAATGCTTAAGCAGGGTAAGGCAGGGGTGGAGTGTAAAAGAAGATGAGGAATTGAGTGGACAAACTAATGGTGTATGGAACAGTCTTATTCAAACACAGCAGTCAGCAAGCTAATTTCAAAACAAAACTTAAAGAATTTGAAAGAAAAAAATCCCTGCCCTAGTGGACAGTGTTGCTCCTGGGATGTATGGGATATTAATTGGAAAACCACAGGGCAAAACATAGGATTATGAGTTATTAGTCAAGAAGATCCCAGAGGACTCCAAAACAACACATGCTATTGCCATTGCTCTTGGTAGCCCATATATCTATATGATAACACCCTATTGCTAAAGATACCACATGCTTTGGGTGCAGGATATACAGAAACTAATCTCAAACCAACCAGAAGCTCCTTCCCTGTTGGGGAGCTTTCAGAGTGTGATGATGGGTTTTTTGTGGGGGAGGGGGAAGAAAAGATCAGAGGTCTTACCCAGTAATGTCCCCGTAAGAGCTACAATACTGACTTTGTAATTAGGTGTTCATTAGAATTATGTGTTGTAATAATGATTTTTAAAGACATAAATACAACCAAGAAATGGGGAGAAACTTAAACAGGTTAAGTAATTGAACTGAAAGAAATAGATGTAGTTCAACTTCATGAGATTGTTCTTACGAGGAAGACCATACTTTTAAATTATTGTGATTTGTCTTTTAAAGACGCACAGGAGAATGAGAAGAAGGCAAGTTTCACTGACAGAAAAAAAACTATGTAGTCACATGTGACATCCCAGCAATTTTAAATTTCGAAACAAAATAATTTGCATGTTTAAACACATGAATTTCATATGTTCACTTATATTAACATAGATAGTCATTAATCTTTTACCAAAAGCATATCTTCAGTACTTAATTAAAATGACCTTTGACTAGGGATTCTGACATAGGACACTGCCATCTGGCATACCAAGAATTTGAGTTCTTAATCTCTTAGAGTATCCTTTGGGTCTATGCCACATGTGGAGAAGGAAGAAGTAAATACCGATGTCTTCTCAAAGACGTTGTCTTTGAAAATTGTGTGTGAATGTATTCCTTATTCCACTCATTCACACACACTTAAAGTGTCATGTACACTTCCAGAACGGATAGACAAAATTCCAAAGCAATAGAGGTCACTCCTGAGATATTTACATCAAACATTTGTTTAAAAATACAATTTCTCTTTGTATATTTTTAATACTTTCAGTCTTTAGTTCAAATTACCCTTTCCACAGTTGGTTTTTATTTTATTTTATTTTATTTCTAAACAACTGTAAGAATGGCCTGACATGCCCAAACAGCTGTGCACTTGTGCATGTTGATTGTTTAAGAAAAACATCATTGCCAGGAAAATAGGGTACTGCCATGATTTTAATAGGAATTTATTATATATTATGTATTATATTATATATTATATGATTTAGAAGATTTTGTTGAAGAAGAATATTTCTTTTTCAAACTTTAGGTATTAAATAGGAGCTCAGATACAGGATGTGTGTATTTCAAAGTGTTTTTCAAAAGGAGAGATCCTTTGTGGAATAGCTAACCTGATGAAGAACTACTGTGTAAAGGCTGGGGGGCCAATAAATGGATTTGGAACATGTCATTATGCTGGAATTCTCATCTTTTCATTAGAATCTTGCTTGGGTTACACTTTTTCAGATGCTTTCAAATGTTTACAATTTATCATAAGGATTCTCCATTTACCATCGGGCGCAGTTCCTCCTTCCACTGAGTACATCCCAGCACGACTCCAGCGTTTATAAAGACAGGATGATTCCTAATAGCCTACTTTTTCAAGTTGCAATGGAATAAGGGCTAATTGCAACACACCACCACGGTTCAGTAAAACTAGAAGTCTCCTGGTCAGGCCCACAAATCCATTAGGATTTTATTGGGTCCTAAAAAGAGTTATGTGATTCCCTAGGATCCAATCCTTGTCAATCAGGCATGGTAAATTGGATTCTTGAATAGGGAAATCCCTTAGGGAGAGTAGATGTTATCTGGATCAGATGCAGTGATTCCTTTGACTCTGTGCTCACTAGGTTCTGTTCTCTCTTTAGTGAACCAATAAAACCATAATAAGTATTGATTAACCCATTACTGCGCATTATCCACTGGCTTCTGCCTAGCTGTATTTAAACACCATGCTGCATTTTCGCAAGGCCACTATACAGATACTTGTTCTGCCTTGGCCCTCTTGCCAAAATAGCTCCAAGCATATTTCCTTTTAGTATAAACTCAATATCTCATTTAGTCTCTATTGCAGGCCTGAAAAGTTTCCCCAGCATTCTGGAAAAAGAAAGTGATAAGATTGGTGCTAGGACATTACAGTTTTGATAATTTAAGGGTCTGAACATTTTTAAATCTCAAGAATTTTCTTCCAGTACACAGAAAAGTATCAACTTTATTAAAAAGCCAAGACAGGTTTCCATGCTGAAAAGAAATGTTTTTTTTAAATTGATGAGGAATGTGGGACTTTGAATACATTATTTAATCTAATCATTTCTGTTGTCAGCATAGAGAGTTTTCACAAATGCAGCTAATTTCATTAGTTGTAACATTCACAAGACACAGAAGTTATGGTGCATCTGATGCTGTGAACATTTGGTAGCTGTGTTTAAGTTTCCTCTGAACACTGAGTGTTCCTGATGGAAAGTGCAATTTCTGACTGTGTCTATATACCTTTAGAATTTTCTCCTAAGACAAAAGCTGTCTGGTTTTCTTCTTCATACTACTTAATTCCAGAAATGTAGAGCTCAACCAGACAAATTAAGGTTGATTAGAGGGGACAAGGTCATGGGCTGGATGGAAGTGGGTCAACCCCAGTCATGACAGCAAATAAAAAATTTTTACAGATACATGACACATGCTTTTAGGAACTACTCTATTGCACATTAATTGTGCCCACGTACAGAATTTTTTAAGTTTATACATATATATTATTTTTGAGTTTGGAGTTTTTAAGCTTATATTGACTTTTGTGTTCATTAAAGACAAGTCAGCTGATCAAATGATTTTCAATACATTGTCAAAATAAATTATATTCACTTCATTAGATGTACAGGAAGTGTAGCCAAAGAAGGGACAAGTGTTAATTTAGGACTCTGAAGAAACTGACACTCCGTCTTATGACCCCGAGGCTGTATTATTCAGGGTACCTAGTGATGGAAGGAAGTCTGTCAACATAGCAATTACCTAAATCTTTTATCAGTCATTTCTGGAAAGAAAATTAGAGCAATTGTGTCAGGATGGTCATATGGCAGAAATTGCACGCTCATTCAAACCACTTATGTCTCTGACTTCGTCCTTGCTTGATAGCTCCTTTTGTTTATGGGTCTGTGTTTGAAAGCCTGATTGGCCATGAGCAGATGTGCCAAACTGTAACCACAAAAGGTTGGTTTTTGTTTTCTCTCTATTCTTTTTTAACTTCCTCCCTGCCAACCCAGCTTCTCTCATTTCTCTGTCTCTTTCTCTTGCAAAACGTTAAATTTTCCTGCCTCTTTTATATTAAGCAAATTATTAAGGAGAGGCTTACAATGCAAAGAAATGCAATTTAAAAAAATTGTCTTTAAAAGCCCTCCCTCTTTTGTGTGACCCTAGTCATTATTAACATAGAGTCATTAAGAATCAGGTAATTCTGAACTTAGAAAAAAAGTGAGAAGTATATCATATTCTAGGACCCATGACTATCAATCATTTTGATAACTGACATCAAATCCATAAGCTTGTCACTATGTAGAGAGACATTACCTAAATATGATTTTATTGTTCTAAAAGCTTTACAATTATTAGCCTAAGTTAATAACCAAAGAAAGGTTTCATTTGGATAATAGGAGAAGACTACCCTGAGGCTTTAGATGTTTTAATTAGTATTTTTTTTTAAAAAAAATTGAAAGGTAAATCTGGGTCAATGGGAATTGTAGTTTTCATTGAGGGATGAGAACAATGCTCTCTAGTTTTCTCTAGTTTCCCTTCAAGTTCCTTGTTCAGGAAAATTTACAATTAATAGGTTTCTACAATAACAAAACTATCCCCTTCTTCATGGGTCAGCTAGGGACCTGCCACACTAATCTATTCCCAATCAGCTAGCCATGGCCCTTGCCTCTATGTGTCTTAACATATTAATTTCTGAGCTGTTTTATGGGTTCCAAACATAATTACAGCAGGAGTGGCTTTCTTCATATTGCTAATACATTTATATCATAACATCTATGGAAACTGACTATAACACTATCTAGAACCACTGTTACAGGTAATGGTTAGTTTCTCTTTCTATTACAAACCTTATTTTTCAGAGAGAATATAGTCTTGATTTGTTTAAAGAAGGAGAGGCCTCCCTTAGTGTCTTCTAAGATCTACATACTTCTGTCTTTAAAGTTTTTAAAAGTCTCTATATCCCCCCAGAGATTGACATTTTCTGCAAAATAAGCCATTTTCAGTTATTCTTATTATTGTTGTTGTTATTATTATTAT
Organism: Montemys delectorum; assembly: GCA_019843815.1. Taxonomy (NCBI): domain Eukaryota; kingdom Metazoa; phylum Chordata; class Mammalia; order Rodentia; family Muridae; genus Montemys; species Montemys delectorum. The sequence goes on from JADRCD010234988.1 coordinate 5,880, forward strand.
TATTATTATTATTATTATTATTATTATTATTTTAGGTTTTTCGAGACAGGGATTCTCTGTGTAGCCCTGGCCGTCCTGGAACTCACTCTGTAGACCAGGCTAGCCTGGAACTCAGAAATCTGCCTGCCTCTGGCTCCCAAGTGCTGGAATTTAAGGTGTGCGCCACCATCACCCAGCTATTATTGGATTTTTGACGTGGCAAATAATTTGACAGATAGTTCAGTTCTGGTATCATTACAAGTAAAGTTGCTAGACCCTACATATATGTTAATATTCTTTCATCTACAATATGTGACAATCCCAGATTCCAAAGATTCATGACACCTAACAATGGATACTTGACAAACAGAATTTCTGGAAATAGAAACATTTCCATGAAAAATGACCTTTTATTGAAATCTTATTAGTCAGTTCTCTTCCTCAAAAATCATATAATAAATAATGCAAAAAAAAGTGTTACACTATGCAACATTCTTTACATGGAAAAAGTTAAATTTTCCTGGATTTAAACAATTGACAAGTAGGTAATTGGGTCCATATTGACATGATTAGCTGGAAAATGGTAACTTATAGATGTGTACCTAAGATGTTGAACAAGAATAATGAACAAATGCACATTCCACTGAGACATTGTCTTAGGATTCAAGGTGAATTCCAGACCATACAAACCTCTCTATTTGGTTATTTTTTTCCTGTGAACTCTCTTAAAAGTGATAGAAGATGGGGATAAAACACAAAAATGAGATGTGCAAAGTACTTATCTCATAATTTGTAAACTGCTCCACTTCTATATTTATCATAAATAAGTTCTCATTACTCTATGGACAAGGAAATTCATGTTACTTTCACATTAGCCATAGGTAAAAACTATATATTTGTCTTGCATAATGATAGATAAATTAATATTACACATCTTTCTGTGCATTTAATTATAGATATAATTAGTATGTTGCGTTGTATAAATATGTAATACAATATGTATGTTAATAAAAGAAATTTTCATTTAACACATTTGATTCTTTTAAAAAATGGGTTATAATTTGTGTATTTACCTTTAAATTGAATTTTATCTTTCCTTTCTTTATAAACAGAGTAAAACCAACTGTTTAGAGCATTAGAACCTTCATTCTCAGTCTCCGCAGTCATTGTGGACTTTACCTAATATTTTGGAATGTGCTTTGATTATTTTTCCATTTTCCTTTATTTTCACAGAAAACTTTGAGATGAGAGAATGGTTATAATTTAATACATAAGTTATTTCCCATGCTCAGAAGCTCCTGGATTAGAAAAGAAAGTGATTTCAAGCAGAAGGCAATGCCCAGAGGAAGTAAGTGTAATTCTGATGAAGAAATTCCAAGAAAGCTTGTTAGAAAACATACTGCAGGCATTGGGATTCAAGGATGAGAATTACTTTAACCACATGCTAAGAGTGAAATGGTCTTGATAGACTTGTTGAACAGTTGTGTTTTCTCTATATGAGTTACCTGTCCTGTAATCTTCTGTGTCCAAGAACTCATCTATTGCAATAACTTCTTCATTATTTGCATTTCTAAATTTAAGATACACTCAGAAATAGAGATACACACTCTAGGACTATAGAAGTGAAGGGCAGCAAACCCTATGCAGCAGTCACTGGATTGTCCTTCCTTCAGTTTCTGCTCCATAGTTTGTCTCTGCAACTCCTTCCATGGGTATTTTGTTCCCCTTTTAAAAAAGGAATGAAGTATTTACACTTTGGTCTTCCTTCTTCTTGAGTTTCTTGTGGTTTGTGGATTGTATGTTGTGTATTCCAATCTTCTGGGCTAATAATATCCACTTATCAGAGAGTCCATGAACTAACTTGTACCCTCAGAGCTCCTAGGGATTAAACCACCAACCAAAGAGTACACATGGTGGAACTAATGGCTCCAGCAGCATATGTACAGAAGAGGATAGCCTAGTCAGTTATCAAGGGCAGGAGAGGCCCTTGGCCCTCTGAAGTTTCTATGCCCCAGTGTAAGGGAATGCCAGGGTCAGGAAGCAGGAGAGGGTGAGTTGGTGAGTGGGGGACAGGGGGGAACAGGGTGATTTTGTTTGTTTGTTTGTTTATTTTATGTTTTTTTCCTCTTTTCTTTTTGGAGGGGAAATTTGGAAAGGAGATATCATATGGCATGTAAATAAAGAAAATATCTAATAAAAAATGAAAAGAAAAGAAGTGAAGGGAAATATTGTTACTAGACTTAGGATTACAATTTTCATGGCTTTATAATGTAGAAGGTGCAGGTATTGAAATGCATTCATGATACTACTTTCCCATGTCCTGATTACTTGCCAAGAACTTTGATTTTCATAACTGCTGCATTCCTGGAATAGGAAACTGACAAAGACTTTATCTGAGAGGAGATAAAGTGCATCCTTAAATACTGTTCAGTGTGCAGATACAGGAAAACAAATCATTACGTTCCTCCTTTTAGTGAGCAATATACATCTTCTTGTCATTAAGTGTCATCAACGAAATGCAAAAGGGAGATAGACACCTTTCTGGGTGATGCCTGGACCTGGGTCTAGTAAGCAGGAGAATCACAGAAAATAGTTTCAGAAGGGCCTGACTTATGAGTAGAAGGTTAGATATCTTCAACAAAGAGCCCTTTGGAGAGATGTGAGGGGATAAAATAATCTTTTCTGTTTGCCTAGAGGAGATTGTTTATAATTTATTGTAATCCAAGACCATATAACAGTATGTTGTAGGAATTATTCATATGAAATACATGCATAGACATTCATATAACTAGTTACTGATCATGTGGCATTTCTGTATATCACATTTTAACTTCTAAAACTTTCTGTAATTGAACTTTTATTACAAAACACATTTCTAAAGACAAACTACATTTTTGCCTATTTTTGTGTGCTTTTCCAATTCCATGGTTTACTATTTAAAGAATTCTAGGATAAGCTGACAAATGAGGGGGTTATGTGGACTGTAGTGCTCCTAATTATTTTTAAAAATAATTTTGTAAACAGTTCGAATGTTGGTGGCTAAATACAAGAATTTTTAATTTCTTTTTACTTCTTTGTTAGAAATCTTATGTTAATAGTCAGTGCAGTTAAGAAGCATGACTCTTTACTAATATAGGTTAGTATAGATATGCAGTCATATAAATTATTATAAATTTAAAAAGTCATGATTATGCTACCAAGACTTGAGACTTTGAAGTTTATAAACCCCTGTAAATTCAAATAGATGTTTGAAGGTTAGCATTTTAGCCAATGTGTAATCATTTAGATTTTGCCAGAACATTTCAAACAACATCACAGTTATATGTTTTAAACTAAAAATGAAATTTAACTGAGCATTTCACTGTTTTAACAATTTCATGGGCTCTGCGTGAAGCATGGGATTGCAATGGCAGAGGAGTTCACCAAGGAAGAAGTAGAAACAGCTTAGCCAAGTTTGAAAACCTTCAAAAGGCTTCTACCCTGCTCTGCAGTGGAAATACCTATAGATTCTCAGTCACAGCAATGTGCCTGCACTCTGCATTTCATACTCATAAACAGGCCTTTTCTCTGGAAAGATGGCTTTACATCACCTGTCATAACCAAGAAGAATTGTCAGCTATTCCTTCCAGTGTTCCTAATTGTTGTCAGAAAGTGACCTAAAACTCTGACACAAAATTTTTCAAAGTCAGGCTTCCACAAGGCATGCACATTTATCAATGTTTACTCCACATGCTCCTACGCTGCAGCACTTGTGAAGGTCTGTTTTTATTTAATTCTCAAGATTTTGTTGTTAATGGGAAAACTGTCTCATAAATTAGGGAAGTGCTCAATTACAATCCTGACAGAGATTGATTCTCGTTTCCCTGTTGGTCAGTACCTGCAAGTGAAGGCCAAGGAAACCACAACTCCTGCTAATGTTGGCGCCACTTCAAAGGTGACCATGAACAAGTGTTCATTACCAATTAGGGTAGTGCTTGGCTACAAGCCTGGGAGCTGTTTGTATTTGATAGTGACCATCTGTATGAGAATTCTCTCATTATATGGTTATAGATACTCATGGGATAGAATACAACTTCAAATGATTTGCATATTCATTTTGGAAAAAATGTATAATTGACAAATAAGGCCTTAGCCATCACATATGAACTAATAAATTGTGAAAGTATTTTTTTGTCATTTTATACAATATACCAGTAAACCATAAAGGGAAGGAGTTCCAAAATAAAACACAATAGAAAGAAAATTTGTACTTTAAAATAAACTCAAATTTAGGCTTTTAAATGGGAGGAATTCCTTTTTGCACTTTTAAAAATGGAGTTCTATTAACTTCTTCATAAAAAAAAATCCAAAAAAATGATATGATAAAGAAGCACCTGAGTTCTAATACTTTATGGTAGAATTGATATTAGTTACTATGTCTTAAAGATGCTCCCTTGGTTTTAAGAAAAAAAAATCAACTTGAATAAGTGGTTTTTTAAATTATATTTAATTTATTTTTACAATCCAGTTAATATCCCCCTCCTGATCTGCGACTCACTCCCAACAGTTCCTCATCCCATTCCTCTTCCACTCCCATCCGCCCCCAGCCCCTGTCTTAAAAAGAAAGTCCCTACACCCCAACCATGCCAGGCCTTCCCACTCTCTGGGATCTCAAGTCTCTCTCAAGGGTTAGGTCCCTCTTCTTTCACTGAGGCTAGACCAGACAGTCCTTTGCTGTATATGTGCCAGGGGTAGGTGCCTCATATCAGTTAGTGTATGTTGCCTCGTTGGTGGCTCAGTATCTGAGAGATCTCAGAGGTCCAGGTTAGTTGAGGCCGTTCATCTTCCTATGGAGTTGCCCTCCTCTACAACTTCTTCTAGCTTTTTCCTAATTCAGCCACAGGGTTCCTGGGTTTCTGGTCATTGGTTAGGTATAAGTACTTGTATCTCTCTTGGTCAGCTGCTTGCTGGGTCTCTTGGAGGGCAGGTTCTAGTCTGTAAGTCCACCATAGCATCAGTAATAGTGTCTAGCCTTGGAGTCTCCCCTGAAAATGGTTCCTAAGTTGGGCCAGTCACTCGACCTCCATTTCCTCAGCCTCTTCTACATTTTTGTCCCTGTAGTTTCTTTAGACAGGAACTATTCTTCGTCAGTGTTTTTGATTGTGGGATAGCAACCCCATCCCTCTACTTGATAGACTCCACAAGTTCCCTCTCCCCATTGTTGGGTATTTCATCTAGGCTCCCTCCCTTTGAGTACTTAGTCTCTCACCTCCCAGGTCTCTGGTACACTCTAGAGGGTCCTCCTATCTCTTACCTACTGAGGTTGCTTGTGTCCATTCTTTCTGCTGACCCTCAGGGCTTCACACCTGTTCCTCTCAATACCTGATCATGTTCCTCTTTTCCCCTCTCTGTCCCCTCTCCCACCCAGACCTCTTCCTCCCTCTGACCACCATGATTTCTTTCTGTAATCATTTTAATGTTTTATTTATTTATTTATTTATTCATAATATTTATCTATCCATTTATATTTTTTGAGAGAGTGTTTCTTTGAATAGTCCTGGCTGTCCTGGAACTAGCTCTGTATACTGCATGGCATGGAATTCTGAGATTTGATTGGCTCTGCCTCACAAGTGCTGAAATTAAAAATGTGACTCACCACTGCCTGAGGTTTTTCTTTTCAAAAGCAAGGATGTTGGAAGCATTCAAATGTATTTCTCACCTAAGATAATAGATAAGCCCTATTTGGTATTACAGTACTAACAGTGAGAAAATAAAAGATTACAACACAGCACTCTGACAGAGTCTGCCTTTGCTTCAGTGCCAGGAAACCTATGATGGGCTAGTGTCAGGAGGAATGTGGTAAGGTCTTTAAGGCAAGTAAACGTTTGACTACCAAAGCATTTTTTTTTTGTTACTTATATACCTGTTCACAATATGCATGCATATTTGCATTTGAATGTGTACTTGTGTGTATTATATACAAAATATTTTAGGATTCTGATGTCAAGTTTGTTATTATTAGAGAGCTTCAAATGCAGAGTATGCTCTAAAAATGTGATCTGTAGTAAATAGCTATTCAGTGTTTCTTCCTTGGTCTATACTACTTTACATAAAAATTAGAATTAATTTCATTGTAAAATTTGAAATGAAGTCATAAGCACTGAAAGGATATCTTTAAATTTGTACTTAATTTCTATTTTTAATAAAACAAAGCCAGGTACAAGTTATGCATCATTTAGGGGAAAAAAGGGAAAAATAAAGGAGGAAGGAGTGAGAGCAAGAAGGAGGAAGGAATGGAGGGTGAGAAGGAGAATAAAAGGAAGGAATGGAGGACAAGAAGAAGGAAGGAATGAGAATTTCATATAGGATAACTGTTTTTTTCTGCCAAAGAATCTGAATTTTCAAGTGATATGATAATATTTTATAATAAAGGAGTTCAAAGTGGGATGTGCTTAAGGAACCCATGGTTAACTGGTAATTAAGAATAAGTTAAATAATGTTACACCTTGAGAGGCAGCTCTTTCCATATATTGGAGATGTTTACATTTATGTTTTATTTGTTTTCATGTTGTCATTTGGGTATTTCTGTAACATTAATTGATCTCAATGGGTTAAAAATGAAATGGTACCAAGTTGGATAAATAGGAAGGGGACTGGATCTGAGAAGAGTTAGAGAAAGGGGAGAATATGATTAATACATGCTTTATAAAGTCTCAAAGAAATAAGAATATTTTTATAGGAAGGAACTCAACTCCTTCTCATTGTGGCTCCGTTACAGTTTAATGCTTCTTCTTTGTTTTGTTCTAGGTGACACAGTGTGGCTCTACTTGTGAGTAGTATAGACAAGAAAATGGGGTACTTCCTCTCTGGACTTGAAAGTGGCTATTCAGGCTTCCTGTGACGCGGAATAAAATTCCCTTTTTTAGAAATAAATATAACCCAAAACTTCTTCCAGAAGAAAACCAAAACACTCTTAACAGTTAAAGCTGCTCTCTTTGAAAATAGCACTCCAGGGCCCTGGAGTTCCTTTGTTTTGGCTTTGTTCAAGTGTTCAAGTTTTTTTTTTTTTTTTTTTTTTTTTTTTTTTGCGGCATATAGTGACTGCAACATTTTATAGTCAGCCCTAATGGAGCCGAGTATGAATATCACTATAATTCATAAATCATTAGTCTTTGAAAACATCAGACAAGCAACTCTGCTATGTAACAAGATAATATAAAGAATCTTCACAAGTGTTATAAACAAGCAGTGACCCTTCTGTGTGAGAGTCTTGGAAGTAGTCTGTTATTGGACAATAACGTTGTCATGGTTTAAATCACTGTTTCGTTGGTGGGAAAGTATCGTTTTATTTGAAGAACATATATAGCTTATATAATTTTCTGGCAACTCATAAAGTAGTAGCATTGGAATGGATTTATATTTCAGTTTAATATAATGAACATGTCTGCCAGTGGCATGCCAGTTTCCAGGGATGGAATAGATACTTCTATGGCATTCCCAATGATGCAGTACCCAAATCAAATGTCTGTGCTAGCCTTATGGACTTGAAGGAAGATAGAAATATGGATGTTCCAAGAACCTTTGATGGGGATAACGGTGTGTGTGTGTGTGTGTGTGTGTGTGTGTGTGTGTGTGTGTGTGTACATACTTACCTGTATGGAGGTATTCATCCACCAGATGGGGCAAAAGAAGGACTTCTGTTGGCCTCTACTGACGATGTTTACTCTATTACCTTTACACGAAGGCCTTTCACAGTTTTTCAGCTAGGCTTCCAATCAGTGTTTGAATTGTTAGATCTAGTGGACATTCCTGACATTTGCGTTTATATAGGTGCTAGAGATCAAAAATAAGTACTCTCATTTACTGAGGCAGTGAGCCTTCAGCTCACAATTAATTCTTAAGTTGTGTTTAAATTCTACCACTGGTCAGAAAACTAACCTAGCTGCCATCTTGAATAACATTACCTGTTGTATAGCATTCTGACTGCTATTGTCAGAGTACTTTGGTCTTTCCATACAGCTTCAGGGAAGCTGTTTTTTTGGTTTGTTTGGTTGGTTTTTTTCTTTGTTTCTTTGTTTTTGCTTTTCTTTTTAAAAATTAATTAATTAATTAATTAGTCTACTTATTTCCATCCCAAATGGTGCTTGAGGTCAGAGAATTTGATGCATCCCAAGTTCTTTTATTGTTCAGGATTGGTTTCTTTATCCTGGGTTTTTTTATTTTTCAAATGAGTTTGAGAATTGCTCTTTCAAGATCTATAAAAAATTTCTTGGAATTTTGATGGGGATTGTATTGAATCTGTAGATTGCTTTTGGTAAGATGGACATTTTCACTATGTTAGTTCTACCTACTCATAAACATGGGAAATCCTTCCATCTTCTTATATCTTCTTCAATTTCTTTCTTCAGGGACTTGAATTTCTTTTCTTACATATCTTTCACTTGCTTGGTTAGAGTTACACAAGATATTTTATATTATTTGTGGCTATTGTAAAGCGTGTTGTTTCCCTAATTATATCCCAGTCAGTTTATCATTTGTAAAATACAGGGCTACTGACAGGGCAATAGTGACAAAAGCTACAGGGTATGGATATAGAAACAGACATATTGATCAGTGAAATTGAGTCAAAGACCCAGCAATAAATCCTCATACCTACTGACACTTGATTTTTGACAAAGAAGTCAAAACCATGCCATGGAAAAAAGAAAGCATTTTCAACAAATAGAATTGGTCTAACTCAATGTCTACATGTTGAAGAGTAAAAATAGATCCATATTTATCACAATGCACAAAACTCAAGTCCAAGTAGATGAAGGATCTCACCATAAAACCAGATACACTAATCTTCTTGCAGAGAAAGTAGGAAATAAGCTTGAGTACATTGGTACAAGAGACAATTTTCTAAATAGAGCACCAATGACTAAGGTTCTAAGATCAACTAGTAATAAATGGGACCTTCGAAAATCGAAACCCTTATGTAATTATCATTTTTGAACATTGATTATGAAACATGTACACAGGTAACTAAGTTTATCTAAACACCATCAATGAAGAAAATACTCTGTATTCTCATTTCACAATGCTAAAGACATAGTGACGAAAGCTTTAAAGACAAATATGGTGAACAGCTAAATATGATTGCACTGGAAATAGATGCTAGGTCTTTGCAATTGTGACATCTGTTCACTTTCATCATTCTGCTGTGCTGTTTATCATAATCATGGGACAGAAGTCAGATAGGTGTAATATGAGGGCAGCCTAGACCACACACACCACTCTATGTGAGACATAACTTTATACCTCAGACTTGCCACTAATAATAAACTAATACTCTGTGAATTAATTTTTCTTGCATATTGTTTAAGTGCCTATCAAAAGTATTCTTAACTATTTAAGACACTGGGTAATAATATATCAATTAATGATAAAATTGTAAGGAGATAAATATGCTTGCCTATATTTGGACATTGTATGGTACAGTGTTGCATAGTCTGGCATAATCATGAACAGTTTGCATATATAAACTTGAAATTTTAAACATTTTGTTTTGGCTGTCATTTTAGATGCCATGAGTATATATTTATTTATTTTATAGAACCTTGTACTAACAACTCTAGTTTTTATCCTATCTGAACTGAATCTTTCTCCATTCCTTTGTTTTTTCTTCAAATTGGAATATTTAATAATATATATTATTATATTATATAGCAATATATACTTATAAGGCAATATATAATAAATGGATACCAGTCAGATAACTTGTCATGTTCAAAGTGGGTGATAAGAGCTTTTGCATTTCTATTTGCTGTCATGGACTTCTGGATATGACACAGATCACCTTTTGGCATAAGGAAGTTATAGATTAATGTACACCTCAAAATCCATGGCAGCTGTAACCTGGAGTTGGCCATTAGACACATGAATGCTTATATATGGCTAATACTCTAAAATATTGAGTGCAGTAATGGGTTACTGTGAAATGATATCTGTGACTTACTTATTATGTGCCAAGAAAAAAAATCACATTGAGTTAATAGTATATATTATTTTGTATATGTTATTTTTAGGAAATTAAATTAAGCTAGCACTCCACTTAGTTGTTAGAATATTTTTAATTTTGAATATTTCTGAAGTTTATTGAGCTAATTAAAACTAAAGAGTTTGTGACTGTTAGAAACATATTCTGGTAGGATTTAATCTACCAATTGCATTTCAAAAATATCAGGTCAAACTGATGGGTGTCCTAGCAGAGAAATGTTAGTGAGTAGAAAAAGGTCCTAACTACATTAGTTTGTTAACACAGATCATCCTATAAAAGTGATGTATTGTGACTAAATCAAAATATAGGGTCTAATTTATCATCCTAATTATTATCTAGGTACACAGAAGTTCAATGTTGACACTCAAGAACTAAAGCTTATACATGTTAGTTCCCAAGTTTCTTAAGGTATATTCATATATGAGCATAAAAAGATGGGGACAACTAAAGAAACAGAAGCTTAGAAGCCTTGTCCCTGTGCTACATCCTTGAGCACAATCCTACTGTGATTTTGATATGGTGTTTGGATTAGTTTCAATAAGGCTTAAAAGGCAAATTAAATATTTCTTACAAACTTCTGAAATTTTTCCAGCCCACAAGGTTTCATTAATGTCTTGGGATTCCCTTCTATTCTGTTATCTTCTTTGATGGAACTATGATTTTTAACTTATATAACATATGAAATGGAGTTATTACACTAACTCTTTACCCTTCTATGTGTACACCTGATACCATTGTTCTAAAACACAGGAATTCATTCTGTGATAAATTTTCTTTATATAGCTGTTAATTCATTTAGTTAACTCTTGGTTCTTGATTTCTTGATCCTTTCATATTACTTTGACCCTCTTGTATAAGAACATGTTTAATACAAAACTTTTAGAAAGAAAAAAAAAGATTCACTACTACATTCCAGGGATGATTCATACTTCATTCTAGAAAACAACAGAGTTACATAAAAAATAGACATCTGAAAGAGTGGAGAAGTTCTAAGAATTTCTTCTACATTTCTCTATACATTTTATTCTTTTTCTATACTTTCAGTTTAGAGCCACAAGTATCTGCTTGTCTTATTGAGGGAACAAACAAGAGGTCAAGTGGATCCTGAAGGAAAGTGAGTTGCAATAATATGAATCCAGTACTATATCCTAACTTTGCATGAAGATGTTTCATGGCTTTTAACCTGCAGAGACAACATATAGAACATAATCCAGTTTTAAAAGATGCAGAAGGATCTACCAAAGACCCATATAGTCATAAAATGTCAAAAGGATTGTGGTTGGAGTTTACTAAACTACACACCTTGATTTTTGGACAGGCACAAAAACATCTGTAATGCCATTCAAACATCACCATTAATATCTGTGTAAGTTTGAATAAAAATGGCAGCATAAGGCTCATAGGGACTATAACTTTTAGGACATGTGGCCTTGTTGGAGTAAGGGTGGCATTGTTGAAGGAGATGTGTCCTATATGTGAACTTCTGAGACCTCAAAGCCCAGTGACATCTTGTCGTAGTCACTTAACTTTCTGCTGCCTAATGATCCATTGAAGAACTCCCAGCTCCTTTCCTAGCACCATGCCTGCCTGCACACTTTCCACCATGCTTCCTGTCATGACAATGGACTAAACCTCTGAAAGTGTAGGTCAGCCTCTTGTACAGTAGTAGCAAAACCATTCATAAGTATAAAGAACTGTTCTAATGACTGTGTTTAAGGTCAATTGCCCAGAAGGTAATTTATACCTGCTACTGTCAAGTTGGTAATAAAACATGGTGAGACACAGCACAGGTCCTAGAGGAGAACCTATTGACGATGTTTGCTAAGTTGCTTTGATATCAAATCCTTTCTCAATATTTATGTTTGTATCTATTAATTTGTGCCCCTTGTTGCCTTATTCATAGAAGGTCATTACTGCAAATGATTATAGTTAATACAAAGAATCATAACTGTTCGATATTCTTAGAATACACTGTAGGTGAAAGCTCTGCTTTAGTAAAACACTAATATCAACAACCTACCACCCCTGTCTGCTTTTCTCATGGAGGGAACACCATGAATTAAGGGAATAAAAGAATATAATAACCAAAGCATAGGAAGAAGTACTATGAGTGTCTAACCTCTGGACGTGACATGGCTACCACATACACAAGTTCACAACAATTGTGGTTACCTACAGAAGACTTCCACAAGATGAAAAGCAGTTAAAAACCGCAGTGTCTACGTAGTGATTGACACTCAACGGCCATCATTAGCAGAGAAGTTAATGACAAAAGTGATTGTTAAGATGGGGTGAAGTCACTTTTCATTGCATAGTGTAGCTGTTGGTGGGTTGCCCACACACACCTCACACAGATACTTACGACCAATATTAATTGGATTTGGAGAGTTTAAAAAAAAAAAAAAGAAGACATACAATTGAGTGGGAGATGGAAAATACTTTAGGAAAGAGGTGAAGGTATATATGACCATGAAATATGGTATACAAATAAAATATTAAAACAAATTATAAAACTGCATACCCTCACTAACTTAAAATTTGAAATGCTGTAAAAAATGTTCTTAAGCCTGTGGCTGGCTTCTGCTATGCCCACCTGGCAAGGTGGGTATGGCCAAAGTTTAATTTTTTTACATCCCAGAGTCATTATGCCACTATTACAGAAGCATACAATTATTACCTGTTGGTTGATGTTGTATCCTGGGGGCCATGTTATCATCTGTGGCCCATGTTACCAACAAAAGCCAAGTGGATGTCCATTTTCTGTGTTGTATCCTGAAGTCGTGTTCATGTTTGTGGGCTGTGCAGCCTCCACAGTAACATAGATGTGAATGGCCTGCACTGTCATCTGGGGCCATGGGGATGTCTGGGTCTGTTCTCTAGCTAAGGGTTTTGTCTGGGTTCATAATTTTATTGTAGCTGAGGTTTGTGTTTATGCTCTATGCTTATAAAAGAAACCACCTGGAGGCTCATGATCGGTGCCCCCACTAACTTTGTAAAGCAAGGAAGCTATGGTTAAGATGGAGGGGCATGTAAGGCTCCTGTGACAGCCCCTACACCAATGCTAACTACTCCACACACAACCCCACCTCCACAAATCCCAAGAGCCTAAAAAGGATGCACCAAGAGAACTCTGAGAATGTGTAATGGGAATGTGGAATTGATGATCTCTCTCTCTCTCTCTCTCTCTCTCTCTCTCTCTCTCTCTCAATCTCTCTCTCTCTCTCTGTGTGTGTGTGTGTGTGTGTGTGTGTGTGTGTGTGTGTTTGTGTAGGGGGTTGATTTCTGTATGAGAGGCAGGTGGCTGAGAATTTGTGTATGCTACAGTGAGTACACGGATATTTCTGACTGAGCTTCTATTTCTATGTTTTTTAATTCTTATTTTTATTTTTTACTGCTTTTAGAGGTGAGGTCACTGAGTTGTGTGAGGAAAAAATGGAAGGACTAGGAAGTGTGTATTATTGGTATGAAATTCCCAGAGTATCGATTAAAAAAAAGTTATGTTGAAAAAAAAAACCTTTGCTCAGATTTCAGGTTCATTTTACAAGGATCTTATGTCTGAAATTATAAACTGGTGAGAAATCTGTGATGGGGAAGGTTGTCACTCTATCTGTAAATTACTGGTATTTTGCTAAACTATAATTTCATGAAACTGCCTTCTAAATATTTGTGTTTATAAATATGGTAAAATGCTAGTTTGAGAATGGAATAGTCATCTCATGGAAGAACACTCCAATCCTTTGTACTCTACGTAGTGCTTAGCACCAAATATATATATTTGATATGTAATATCATACAGCTAGAGAAAATATACTACCATTAAAATATCATTAATACAAAAGCTAACTAAAAGACTTTGTGCAACTCTGTGGAAAAGATCCCAGGAGTTTGAGTTTTGTTTACAGGCTATGTCTACTACAGTGCTGATCCATGTGAACCAAAAGACAGATAAAGATAATACAATGTTTTAAGATATAGTCATCAAAGGAGGACTTATACAACTCAACTTAAAAATTTATTTTAAATTATAAAGCTGCAGTATTATATACATATGACAAATATATTGAAAATAATTACAAGGGTTTTGATTCAAGAATAAACAAGTAGACAAAAAATATTGATATTAAGTAATATATTCATTCATGTATTGACCTCTGCTTTATCACAGAAATAACAGTTGAAGGTTGGTAAAAAAGATTTGTTTTAAGTTGTATTGTTTTCATGAATATTTATATGAAAAAGCCTAACTCAGTGTATGAATTAGACCATGAAACAAAATTCAGCCATACAGAAATTATATAATGTGGTAGAAAAATAAAAACAATAAGGTTTAGCTTTTCAAATTAAAAGACAGGATTCTAACTTATAACTTTGAATAAGACAATAATTTAGTAAGTAGTTTATTATTGAAATTAGGACATTTTCATTCCTGGCATCATTATGATAAGGAAAGTTGAGTCATGACATAGGAGAATATATCTGTAATTCTTATGTTGCAAAAATGCACATGTTCAGAATTTATACTGAACACTAATATCCCAATAATTAAAGGAAGCAGAATATAGAGTAGAAAAGCCAAAATTCTTGAAAACACATTTACAAAGAATTGGTATCAGAGAGAGAAGTTAATGTAATAATGAAATAGAGCATACAACTTCCGAAGAGACTGATTAAAATGAGAATAATCAAAGTATAAATATTGGTAAAGATACAGAGCAACTCTATGAAATGACTGGCATGGATTAGTTCAATATGACTGTTGTGGAGAATTTACAGTTATCTGTTAAAGCTAAATGTATACCCATATTTTTTTTTCTTTTTTAGGTATAGATCTAGGATAAATGGATAGGTAGCTCCCAAAACATATATAGTAGGATGGATGACAGAACTAAGTATAATAACCAAGAATGAGTAGTAAATATGATACAAAATTCGTTATCAATACTTACAGTTTGATGGTAGAAATCGAAAGGTGACTCAGTCTATCAGTAGAGTGCCTGCTGCACAAGCATGAAGAGGAAAGTTGCATCCAAGGCACCAATCTACGTGTGGTGAATAATAAGATTCTGTAAACCAACAGCTGTGAGTACAAGGACAAAGAATTGCTGAAGAATGCTCGCTAGCTACAGTAATATAATCAGTGGGCTCCAGGTTAAACAAAGGACTCTGTCTCCAACCGTGTAGGTGTAGGAGTTGTCTCAATTAACCTGGATCTGTGAGATCTCTCAGATACTGCAACACCAACCAAACAGCATACATCAGCTGATATGAGGCCCCCAACACATATACAAGAGAGGACTGCTGGGTCTGGGTTTAGTCAGAGAAGATGCACCTAACACTCAAGAGACTGGAGGCCCCAGGGAGTTTAGAGGTCTGGTGGGGTGGGGATGGGGGCACATCCTCATGGAGACAGGGGTTGTGGA
>JADRCD010234989.1:0-22337 GCA_019843815.1 Montemys delectorum
TATTTGATATAAAACAATAATCAATTTAACAGTCTTATGTAGATGCTTGTCTACAGCAATACTGAAAAGACATATGTTTTTCTCAATATAAATTTTAAATAACTCCAAACATATTAACTGTATATTTCAAAATAATACATCACTACTAGAATTTTCTTAAATGAACATAAATATATAAAGTCTTTTTGTATTTAGTAGAGCTTAAAATCTTGGCTCTTACTGTGGTACAAGCCCAAAATAAAAACAATTTTTAGACCTTGGATTTCATTGTAATAAGGCTGTACTTCAATAACCCTCACATCACTAAAGAATTTTACCTCCATTGTAGCTAAGCTAAAAGTTGACAGTTCTGCTGCACCAAGGAATGAACTGTAGGCACGATTTTTGAATACAGACTTCCTGGTATGGTCAAAGCTATTTGACTTGAGTGAGTGTCTTTATTCTCAGCCCACAGAGACCTAGAATAGCAGCAGCACCTACACCAACAATAGCGAATCAGAAAGCCAGGGACGAAGGCCCTCTGTCTAACCCTTTATACTCCATTTGTCCTATTCAGCTTTCAATAACAACAACCATTTACAAGACCGGCTTTAAAAATCAAGCAAGCAACACTGAAGAGGCAAAGTAAGTGCTAGAAACAGGCTCAGAATGACAGAGATTTCAGAGTTACTGAGTCAGAAATGTTAAATAATTGTAATTAATACCCTCTCCTTCCATTAAAGGGATCTAACAGAAACCATGGGCAACATGCAAGACCATGTAGGTCATGTGAGCAGACAGAATTCCTAATGAAGTATCAAAGGAAGGGGCAGCAAGATGGCTCAGAGGGTAAGGGTGCCTGCAGCTAAACCCAATGACCCAGGTTCAATACCTGGAACCCCTGGGGTAAAAGGGCAGAACTGAGTCTGACATATTGTCTGCTGGCCTTTGTATGTGTACATGCACACACAATCAATGTGATTCTAAATTTTTAAAAATTAATTAAAATATTACAAGAGATTTGAAAAATACCTTGCATGTGGCTGGGGTTGTATATTGGTGGTAACGGGGCTGGCCTACTCCCAATAATGCCCTAGACTAGTTCTCCAGCCCTAAACAAAGCCCGCAGTGACTTTGATGGGTTGATCATCTGAGCAGACACAGTGGAGAAGAAGCATTAAGCTACTAAGATGCAAAATTGGTCTTTAAAAACATCCAAGTTCAGTCACAAAAGGTATATATGTGGAGCCTGGGCATCATGGCTGAAAAGTCTTTCAAATGATTGACAGACAGCAACAGCAACCACAGACAGACCCTAGAAGCTCAGATTTACCAAGTGGCACAGAAAAAATAAAAATGGAAATTACCCAAGGGGAACAGATGCCATGCTCAAAGTGCAGGAAAAGCAAAGAAAACAAGGGTTAAACAGTCAGTGTGTATGTGTGTGTGTGTGTGTGTGTGTGTGTGTGTGTGTGTGTGTGTGTATGTGGTGTGTGTGTGTGTGTGTGTGTGTGTGTGTGTGGGTGGTGTGGTGTGTGTGTGTGTATGTGTGTGTGGTGTGTGTGTGTGTGACAAAACCTGAGCTTTACATATACTTTAGAAACTGTGTAAGCAAGAGAGGGAATGATAAAATATTTACTGTGAAAGCAACTATAATTCGTCATATTATTATTTTTTAGAAATAAAATGTGTGGGGCTGGTTGTGGTGACACACACCTTTAATCCCAGCACTTGGGAGGCAGGCAGATCTCTGTGAGTTCAAGACTAGCCTGGTCTACAAAGCAAGCTCTGTTCACAGAGAAACTTTGTCTCAAAAAACCCAAAATAAATAAACAAATACATTAATTAATTATTAAAATGTCTATATCTAATGAAATTACTCTGTAAGAGTAAACATCAATAAAGAGGTTGCCAGGCAAGTAAAGACAGGGTATTTGTTACTTATTAAATTGCCTGGTAAAAAATAAAGAGGTTCTTCTATTTACCCCACAACATGATGATATTTCTCACAAGACCACTAGCAAAATGTACACCTGCTTCAAAGTTAAAATATATGTCTGTTACTCAGATTAATAAATGCACAGAGCTGAAGCAAGCTGGTGTTGTATGGGAGTTTGTCGACTGTGATGATGAGCACAGCCATGCGTGGTTAGTTATAAAATGTCTAGGGAAATGTTACATTGGTATGTGAGGTATGGAACCAGCAAGCCACAGTAACGGAAGTTTTGTGGTTTTTTTCCTCTTGGTACACATTGGAATGTGTCTCTTTTCAACCCCCCAAATAAACTTGGCCGATTAGGGGAGGGTAGAGGAGTGTTTGTTTGGTTGAAGGGTGAAAGAAAGAGTTAGTGTGTCTTCGGATAAAAACTTTAAAAAGAAAACTGAAGTAGTGATACTAATTTCAGCTAAAGAATATTTCAAAATAAGGAAAAAAAATACCCAGATTTTTAAAAAGGAAAGAAAGGGAAATGTGTCCAGCACACAAAAAAGAAGCACTGTCTAAAGATAAAGGGTTAATTTTGCAAGGTTTAACACCCCCTGATGTGTATCTAAACATTGAGTTTCAAAATATGCAGAATTGCCAGAGGATACATCTTAGCTTGCTTCAAGTAGACACTGCACATGCCTGTTCGGTAACACACAAATTTAGCCGACAGAAAACAGGAAGGATTCAGTAGAACTGATCACCGTCAGCCAACAAGATCCAATTGACATTTACAGATAACTTCATCTGAGAGAACACACACTTTTCTCAGACTCAGACAGAAAATTTATAAGGACAGACCACTTCTGGGCCAGAAAGCACATTGTACCAAACTTAAAACATCAGGGTGATACAGAATACACTCTTGGAACATGTGCAATTAAACTAGAAATCAGTTAACAGGAAGCATCTCAAAAGACCTCGAAATGTTTCCGAAGCTAAGCAATGTAGCTCTGGCTAGGAAGTTGGTCAAAGGTGATGTCTCTAGAGAAATGTTTAAGTATTTGAAACAAACAAAAGTTTTAAAAAAAAATCTTTTGGGGCTTCAGATATCCTGTCCATCCCCCAAAGCTGTTTTTTCCCCCTCCCCTGCCCTGGATATAAGAATGGAAGTTTTTCTTGTTTTGAACTTTGCACTCGGGGAAACCAGGCAGATACAACAGCAGTACCTGCTTAAAGGAAAAGAAATGGTGTTCCACAGACTATCTTGCTGGCACTACTTCCCATCTCCTCTCCACTTGCCTTACAAAAACCATAGTATCCAGGAGACATGTGCCAGAGGAGGAAGAATGCTCAGAAGGGTGTTCCTATCTTGATCCACAGGCTAAATGTAAGAGAAAAACGAAGGCTGTAGATAATCCCACTAGTCCTAAGTACTATTGTGAAGGTAGTATTGTGAGCTGAGGGACAAAAGAAGACATTGTCCACTGAATGCCATTGTCCTTGAAGATGCAAGGGGGTCACAGGTAAGGCATCGAGGCGCTATGGTTTGGTTAGGTAGTATCCCCCAAAAGCTCATGTGTTGAAGTCTGATCCCCAGTTGGTGGGTCTAATCATCAAAAGAGGATTGCAACATGAGGCCTTCGACCTAATCAATGTGATTTCTAACCTGGTGGCATCACTGGGATGTGATAACAGTGAGAGATGGAGCGTTCAGCGAGGGAGTAGTTTATTGGTGGTCTACCTTTAAAGCAGACATCGTCTTTGGTCCCCCCTTCCCCCGTGATGATACCAGGGAACTCTGGGTCCCCTCTTGGGGTTGTTAGCCTCATTAATAAGATAATTTAAAATTGAATCAAAGGGAAGCTTGAGGGCAACTTTAATCAGAGTTTAAAAGAAAAATCCCAGGGCAGACAAGCTAAAATAAATCTCATCAACTGCCTGGAGGAGGAGAGTGGAAGACAGGGGAGTTGGAGTTACCAGCATGCCAGGCAGTCAACATGGCGTCAGGAAGTCCCGTGGCGGAAAGGGGAACTTAGAAACCAGTTATGAAAGTCCGAAGTATACAAAAATCACAGTTAGGTTCTGGCCAACATCTGAAAGGAAACAGAAAGAAGAAAAAGGCAGCTTGTGAAGGACTGCTCTAGAAGGCAAACTTCTGAGAAAGACAGGAACAATATCTCATTCAAGAATAGCTAATTTTGTCTGTCTCTTTAGTGGGGCTTACAGTGTGCCTGCCCATCTTCCTAGAGGTGGCCCCTTGACCAAATGGAATGTCAGGTCTCTATCCAGCCTGAAGATTCTAATCTTTGACCAGAAGAAATTGTCACTTACAGGGCTTTTTTTGCTTCTCTAACACTGCTATGTGGTTGGCCTCTTCTGTCATGTATTCTGGTCTGCATCACCAGGATCCAGAGACAATGGACTGAAGCCCCTGACATCATAAATCTTGGCACTTTCATATTTTTCATTTTTAATGATAAAAATGTCAACAGACGCACGGAACAATCTTTAGATTCTGTAAAGGGAATAAAACAGATTTCCTCTGTTATCTTGGAAACGAACGCACTCCCAGAGACACCACCTTCTTCCACACTTGTGTCCAACCTCTGACTTCTCAGACTGAAAAAAATAACAGATTTCTGATTTTATTTTATTTTTCACCAACACTTGAATGGTCATCTGTAACAGCAGCAACAGATGCTTAGAGCCCTCTTTCTGGACTCTGTAGGTTTCTTTTCTGTCAGCATATACCAGTTCAGAGAGAAACATACAGGAATTTAAAGTCTGACTCTCCTGTAAAAATATCTAAGGACCAGTGCACTAATCTTGCAATGAAATTCCACTGTCAAAAACCATATTCATCCAGTACCTAAATCTACAATACAAATGATTAACTAATGACCATTAGACCCTTGGAAATGCTTTGAACATGAAAGAGATCCCAACAGACCGAACAAACCTGGAGAGAAATAGAGAGTAGAAGAGGGGAATCCCTTTGAAACATTTGCTATCTTCAGAGAGAGAAGATACTGAATCTATAAAGCAAGACACTGAATTCACAGGAAGGGTCAGATTGTCAACTCACATAAAGCTCAGAGATCTTAACTATTATCTAATTCTATTCACTTTCTTAAGCACTCCAAAGGTCTAGATGGTCTTGACATGGAAAACAGAACATTCTGAAATGGCTTCCTTGGGTCAATGGGTTCTTCCGTGCTGCTTTAGAATATCCTAACTGGGGCTGGAGAGATGTCTCAGCGATTAAGAGCACTGGCTGCTCTTCCGCAGGAACGAGATTCAATTCGTGACACTGACATGATGGCTCATAACTACCTGTAACTCCAGTTTCTGGGTATCTGATGATCTCTCTGGTCTCTGTGGGCACCAGGTACACCCACAGTACACAGGTAAAACACCCATGCACATTAGGTAGATGATAGATAGGTAAGATAGATAGATAGATAGATAGATAGATAGATAGATAGATAGATAGATAGATAACCAGGCAGGCAGACAGACAGATAGATAGACAGACTAGACAGACAGATAACCATCTTTATTTCAAACTTAACACATTAAAAAAAGATGTAACAGGCACATCTTTAATCATAGCACTGGGGAGGCAGAGGCAGGTACATCTCTGAATTCACCCTAGTCTACAAAGTGCATTCCAGACCAACCAGAGCTGCATAATAAGACTCTATCTCAAACAAATTAAATAAACAAACAAACAAACACAAATGCTTCTAAGTTTCATACAAAAAGCAGCAACATAAAGTTTTATTAACACACACATACACACTTTCCCTTTTTATACTCTGACAGTTTTCTTTTAACCTCATACTGATGTTTTCAAGTAGGTCACATCTCCAAGAAGGCTCATATTCTAGGCCTGCATACTGAAAACAGTCTCTTCAGAACAGGTGTGCCTTGCTTAGAGTCCAGCAGAAGTGACAGTTCTTGCATGGAGATACTATCTTGTTTGTATCTACAAGTTTTAAGAATTGAGTTGGTTGTGTCTTTCTTAACTTTGGTCTCGTCCATTTCAGGTCAGGTAGAATAACTTGGAAACCAGCTACTAATTCCTTTCTCCCAGGTGGCATAAAGGGAACCTTGTATAAAGGAAGCTGTTAAAAAAAATCAGTTCTATGATAGCAGAAGCAACTATTTTAATAGAAAGATTGAAACAATACCAAAGAAGTCTCCTACGAGGCACAACAGAAGATTAAAAAGGAAGAACAAGGAAAGATACATGTATCCAAAGAACAGTTCAGAAAGAAGCATGAGGAAGTGATGTTGAAAGGAAAATAATTCTTCTACATAAGAAAAAGAGGTCTCAGGCTTGAAGTCCCACACCCTACACCCCACACCCCACACCCCACACCCCTGCCTTACTCCTTAGAAACCAGTACAGTGATAAAGGAAGTGGTTATGGAGGGGAAACTGCACCAGGTTCACTATTCTACAGCACTTTTTTTGATGTAGACTCACTATATTGCCCAGGGTGTTCTGAAAGAAAAAAAAAAATCTTCAAGTGACATAGATTCAGAGAGGATCCTAAAGCTCTGCAGAGGAATGAATACAGATATACAGCTTACTAATCTGAATAATATCATACTCCAATAGGTACAGAAACCCCTCCTTCATCTCTGTCTCTCTGTCTCAGTCTCTGCTAGCCCCCCTCCCATAGGGTTGCAGCTCAGAAAATGTGGTAATTTGACAGCTGAGTTAGATAAAGTCTCAAAACCAAGGTCTGTCTGACCTCCTCTCCCCTCCCCCCATCCTCTTTCTCCTCAGGAAGAGCTTTCTGCACATTTTTCTGTTTGCCTGAAGTTTAGGTCCATGGAGGAGCACAGATGCTTTCAAATTTCCTCTCTGAAATCTCACTAATCAAGAAAGGAAAGATTAAGCCCTTACCAAAATGGAGGAAACTGAAAATTAAATACCACAGGTCTTGCTAAAGGAGCTTTCACCCAGGTCATTGAATGGATTCTTTCTATCATTTGCTGTCCCTCTAAAATCTCATAGCCCTGTCCCACTCCCTGTCTTTTGTGAAGAGGACAACTGGATTTCATTTGGCTCTGTCTTCAAGTTTACACATCTTATTGTCATTACTTACTTGCTTGCTTGTTTTTGAAAGCCCCGCTAAGTTCTCATGTTTTGTGTAAGTCCTGCATACATGTGTACATTAATGAATTATGATGCATTTCTCTTATTAACCTGTCTTTTGTTGTAGAGGCATTGATCACACTGTGATGGGCATAAGAAGGTGTCTTAGTTACTGTGCTATTGCTGTGAAGAGACACAATTATCAAGGCAAATTGTAAAAGAAAGCATTTAACTGGGGACTTGCTTACAGTTTCAGAAGGTGAGTCCATAAGTAATATCATGGTAGGGAGCATGGGGACAGGCAGACTGGCCAGCATGGCACTAGAGAAGTGCCTGAGAGCTTACATCAAATCCACAAGATGGAGGGATGGAGGAAGAGAGAGAGAGAGACAGAGAGACAGAGCTAGAGAGAGACAAACAGAGACATACAGACTGAGCCAGTCACAGGCATTTGAAATCTAAAAACCCAACCCAGCAACACACCTCCTAATCTTTCCTAAACAGTCCACCAACTGGGAGCCAAACATTCAAGTCTATGAGCCCACAGAGGCCATTCTCATACAAACCAACACAGAGAGGCCACCCAGTCTTGTACCCCTGAAGTTAAGTGGAAATTTGTTCTTATCTCTGTAAGAAGAGGGTAATGGGTTCCAGAGAAAAGAGGGGCGATAGAAATCCTGCAAATGATACTGAGGAGACAACACGAAATAACGGCAAAGAAATCATCCAGTGCAGAAGACAAGCAGCCAGAGAATCCAGAGCAGGTGTCTGTAACGGCCCCAACATTACACGGCGGTCTAGAGAGAGGAGGAGAGGGAGGGAGGATACAGAAAGAGATGGTGGGAGAAGTTACCTTATATTTATGGAGTGTTATTCCAAGAAGCAAGCTGTGATTTTCCAAATGAATGTACTGCATATGAATTATAATAGATAAAATACTTATATGATTCAAAACATGCATTAAAAAAATCTGTTTCCATTCATGATCCCAACTATTTGATCACACACACATTTACTGGTCTATTGAATGATGTTTCAATGTTCTTTAATATGAAAGTGTTTGTATGTCCTATACTTTATAGCTTTACTTAGATGTGTGTGCATGCACACCATTGTGCATGTTTGTGTGTGTGTGTGTGTGTGTGTGTGTGTGTGACTGCATATATGTATATGTGGTGTATGAGTATGTTGGAGTATGTGTGTGCATGTGGCTGTCTGCATATGTGTGCATATGTATGTGTAAGTGTAAGCGTGGGCATGTGGGAAGTTGGATGGGTATGCAGGTGTGTATATGTGTGTGCATATGTGTATGTGAGAATGTGTTAATTAATGTATATGTGTGAGTTATACATTGGTATATGTGGGGTTGTTGGAGGTACATGTATGTCTGTATGAGCATATATCTCTTTATGGGCAAAATTTTACAAATTTTCACACATATTTCTCCCTGATGTGGAATATATGTTCATGTTTTTCTCTTATTTATTTGTGTATGTATGTGTGCGGGGGCGGGGGTACACACATAGTTCTGTATTATTAAGAAAAACAAAGATTGGCCATAATAACGCCATTTTTTTAAGTTCCTCCATTTTGGATAAGTGGCAACAGTTCCTGGAAAACACAGTAATTAACATTCTCAGAACTAAAGCTGCATTTCCTGGATTTGGCCACCCTCATCCTTCAGAGCCCTGGTAATGGCTGCCACAAGGGATGTCTATGCATCTAGTATTCATTTGCTCACGGCTCTCTGATCACTCCCAGCAAAGGGGCAGCTCAGGCCAAACGAGAGGCCAGCCAGGGCAGTGTTTTGGTCTCTATCTCTCGTCGTTTCCCCTATAGCTATCCCTGGTCTGTAGGCCGGCAGCCAGCTCTCTGGTTTTTGGATCTAAAGATCTCCCTTCTGCAGGTTCTCTCAGATTAAACCTGTTGTAGAAATAGCTCATTTCCTCACTTTCTTTGTCAACATTTAAAAAAAATGTAATCTCAAAAAGAACAAAAGATAGTTTACTTGGGAAGAGGCCACTGAAGCACGGGCCGACACCCCAGAAGAGCCCTCTATGAGTCACTCAACCCCAGCATCTACTCCATCTAGGAGCTGCTGGACTGAGAGGAGGAGCCAGGGCTGCAGAACAAGATCTGGGAGCATATCATTGGCATTGAAGATAAAAACCTGAAGCATGGATGTAATGAAAGAAGTCTTGGCGATGGTTCTGTCGGTATTTATCATTCTTCGGAGACCAGAGGACATGATCCAGGCCATGACTTGTGGCTATGAGTGTCTGCGTGGAGAGCTGTGTGGGCACAAAATATAGAATGATGTGCTGCAGTTTTCAATGCCACTGTGAGGGGTGAGAAGGAAGGTGGAAGCGAACAGCGCATATCTGGTGGAGAGAGGCTGAACTACGTCGAGGTCTAAGGCCTGAGCTACTGCTGGAGGCCATGTCTGAGTCCGTGGTCCGGCTGCAGTCTTAGTGGCCTGTTTTATCACCAACATAGATTTTCGTATTCTTTGCCCTTATTTATTTGGATGGACTAAGGGCGTGGGGCGGCCATGTTTGAGTCCATGGTCCTGGTGCAGCCGAGGTGGTTGGTGTCAGTGGTAGTGTGTGTTGCTGTTGAGGGCCATGCAGATATCCATAGACAGTGCTGCTGCCTGAAGCCATGTTGATGTCCATTGGCTACGATGAGAGGTTTGCGAGGATGTCTGGGTCCGTGATCCTGCTGTGACCAGAGGCCATATTGATTTCCATGGCCCGTGTTAACACCAAAGGCCTTGTCAATGTCTGTGGTCTGTGCTGCCGCTTGAAGCCATGTTGAGGACTACAAGCCAGGCTGCCACCAGTGACTGACTTAGTGCCCGTGGCCCATACTGCCGCTGAAGACCACGTGTCTGTGCCACATGCTGAGGTCAGAGGCCAGGTATGAATGTCCATGGACCGCGCTGCAGAGAGCCACCATGTGGAAGTTCATGACCCATGCTCCTGCTTATAAAGGTAATTACAAAGGACAAAGAACCCTCTTCTGGAGTGGTATTGATGACTGTAGACTCACAGTTGAAAAAGGAGACATAGAAGGCTTCTGTGATAACACCCCTATTCCCCCACCTTTTCACCCCCCAACCTCCAAAAGGAATATCCTAGACAGGAAGCCATTGGAGAGAACTATTAAAAGTTGTGATAGAGAAGCTGAAGTGTAGCTCTCCACAAAAGATGGCTTCTGGTGGGGTTAGGGATGGAAAAGAACTCAGTGTTTTTTAAGGGGCTGGCCACTGAGAGTTTGGCCATGTTCTAGTGAGTATATGGGCAACACAAATTAGACTCTTTTTCTCTTT
The DNA here is from genome assembly GCA_019843815.1 of Montemys delectorum. Lineage (NCBI taxonomy): Eukaryota > Metazoa > Chordata > Mammalia > Rodentia > Muridae > Montemys > Montemys delectorum. The sequence continues at coordinate 10,347 of JADRCD010234989.1, forward strand.
TCTTCTCTTTTCTTTTCTTTCTTTTTTCCTTGTGGGGAAGAGGAAGACCACCAGGGGTGGTGGACCTGGGAGGCCTGAGAAGTAAGGGTGATCAGGCCCACTATGTGAAATTCCCAAGCAATCAATAAAAAAAAAAAAATAGATTAAAAAAAGGAAGTTTGCTCTAGAACCAAATATGAGAGATCAGCACCTGTCTGGTGGTTTGAATAAGAATGGCCTCTATGAGGTGAATGCTTAATTCTCAGTTTATGAAACTGCTTAAGAAGGATTAGGAAGTGTGGCCTTGTTGGAGGAGGCCTACTATGGAGGAGGGTTTTGAGGGTTCGAAAGCTCATGCTAAGCCCAGTCTCCCTCTCTGCTGGCTGCTCATAGGCCAGATAAAAATTCTCAGCTACTCCTCAAACAGCATGATGGCCAGCTGGCTGCCATGGTAGTCACAGACTAATCCTTGAAACTTGAAGTAAGTGCCCAATTAAATGCTTTCTTTTATGAGCTGCCTTGGTCATGATATGTCTTCAGAGCAGTAGAATGATAACTAAGACAGCAAGGGAACACAGGTTTAGGTTACCCCAAATTCAACTTTCCAACATGGAAGCAGTTTCATGAAGTTTTTATAGTAACAGAACAACAACAAAAATCATAAATCAGGGCACTTTTCAAATTCCTCAGTAGAAACATCATAGAAGCAGTTTATAGCCAAGAAAGAAGGCTAAGCCTCAGAGCCATGCTGTCTGGTGAGATTCTTAGCTCTTGGGTAGGTAGAAACTAGTGGTCAGCTAAGACAATACATTTCAAGAGGGTTTTATCTATTAGTCACAGGATGTGAGGTCACACACACAAGTGGGCTGGGAATGGCTATTTATATGGCTAAAGATAGGCCAAGATAAATTGCAACTCAGCCCTTGACCTGCACTATTCCAATCTCTCTGTGGTTTCTGGAAGCTTTAGTCAATCCAGCAGAAGGGTCAGTTGGAGATTTCTGGGAACTTCCCCTTCACACACACACTGGCTCACTGGTCTCTCAATCTCCAGGGATTCTCCTGACTCTACCTCTCAGAAGCACATTACTGCATCCAGCTCTATGTGGGTTCTGGAAATCCGAATCCAGGTCCTCATGCTTGCGTGGCAAGTACTTTACTCTAAGCCATTTCCCCAATCCACATCTCATAATTGTCAGTACACATTTGTTTTGTCATTCACACACATGAGTAAATGGGGGTGGGGCATTCCTGACAGTTTACTCCTAGGGCACATTTAGATTTACCTTCACTGTGTTTGCCTTAATCATAGCTTAAATTGGCCTTCCCAATCTCTGCTTTTACCAGGAATTACTCACAAGCCAGAAGCTGCTAGCTCAGAGAACTAACCCCAGGCTTGCCCACCTCTCTAACACTTTCAGAGTCCATTGACTTAAGGACCGCCCTTCCATGGCTTGACATTATTGTTGTGTGTGTCCCTCTGTGACTAAATTTCACTCCTTTTATAAGAACACCAGTCTAAGATTAGGGTGCTGTGTACAATATGACCACTTCTATCCCACAGTCCCAGAGATCCTGAGATATTTCTTCCATGATCATATTCACACCAGGAGTAAAGGCATCAGTATATGCTTTTAGGAGACACAGTTCAACCTACACTTCCCCAGCTAGTTAATCACTCTATGCTAGCATGATTTTCCCTTCTATGTCCTTCTAACCTTCGACTTAGTCTGCTTCATTGAAGTCAAACTATGCTATTCTCAGTAGAACTATACTTGGAAACACTTCTTTTGAATACAAACAACCTAGGCTCATAATGTCCCAGGAAAATCACATATCCAATGGTTCCAGCCTAGTTCCTTTGAGGAGGAGGTGGTTGATAGCTGCCTACCAGATCTGATGTCTGAAATGGTCTAATGAGCCCAGTACTTGAACATCAAAAAAATAAAACTGTGTGACTGAAGAAAGCATAGAGTTTCAGACCAGAAAATCCAATTCTAACACAGCTACTCAAGGAAAAAAACCAATTCTAACACAGCTACTCAGGGAAAAATGGGGACCAACACAGCACTATCAATTCTAGTATATATTGTCTGCATCATCTCCCAACTTAAAGCTCCAAGTTTAAAGACCCAAGTTTAATTCCCACCCTTAAGGCACCCTTAAGGTACCTAGAGTGTACCCAAGGCTATGTCTTTGATTAAATGGAAATTCTTGGGAATAAGGAAGATGAGGAAGAAGAGGAGGAGGAGGAGGTAAGAAAATAGGAAATGGAGAAAAATAGAAAAGAATCCCTCTTACCCATCATTAAACAGACATTGGAGTTGGGGGTGGGGTCCCTGAGATAAACTATGGGAAGACAGGCATTGGCAGTTACAGACTGGTTTTAAGCTATTTTGGCTGTTACTGGTCAAGTCATAAGGCCCATAGTGAATTCCCATGCTCTCACATTTAAATGGGAGTAGACAGTACATGACTTTCATTTTAGTGCACTGGGTTGATCATGAGGAGAGCCCTTTGTCTTATGATTAGTTCATGCTTGACCCACATCGGGAATGTTTTCAGAATGACATAACATTTCATTCTCAGAGACTTCTCTAGGGTTCAGGGAGGTCTAATCTGCATATTTACAGGGCCTCTGGTGACCCAGCCAGCAGCTTAAGATGACTCCTCGTCTTTTGTAGGCGAGCCGTGATTGTTACTCCAGCTGCACTTGGGTAATGACGCCCACCTTTACACTCTAAACATAGAATAAGAGAGCAATTAATAGAACTTAATCACAGCAAAAGAAAATCCTACTTTAAAAAAAAATCATCTTGCTTCAGAATAATGTAGTTGTGCTCTGTGAACCAAAAATTTTAGACTTGATTTAACCTTAAATGCTTAGCAATAGAATGCCATGTTTCTGTAAACCTAGCACTTAGGAGACTATCTTGAGTTCCAGGCCAGCCTAGGCTATAATGTAAGGCCCCGACTTACAAGCACAAGGACATGAGTTCAATTCTCAGAAACTTTAAAGTAAGAGAGAGATGGTAGCTTGTGCTTGTAGTCTTAGCGTTGAGGAGGGAAACAGAGACAGCTGGCTCCCTGGGAATTGTAGGACATCAATCCTATACTACTCAGTACATTCAAGACCAGCCGATGGATGAGTGTGCTGCCTCATGCCCATGATCTCAGCACTTGGAAGAAGAAGTCCCAGATTATCACCTTCAGACAACGTAGCAAGTTTGATGTCAGCCTGGGATAAACCAGGATGCAGGAGACCCTGTGTCAGCTCAAGCTAAACAAAAGTGATTTTTCTCAGCCTATCATAACCTTTGTGCAAACAGATTAACTTCTGACCAAACTGTTGTGGGAGTAACTGGTTTCTTATGCCAAAACATTCATGGGACCCAGCATCTGAATGTCAGCAAATCCACTCTAAACAGAAGAATGGAATGCAGGTTCCATCCCTTGCTTCTGCTGTCACAGTGGGGCTTGGAATAATAAAGTGTGACTCACACTCCATAGCCAACAATCCTTCCTCAAATTGACAGGGCTAAGGAACTTCAGGCAAGAAACCTTGTACTGAGGCCTAGATGGGATGTTAAGGTCTAGGTAACTGTTACTTGGCTAGCCTACCATTTTGTGACTAATATTATAAGGAAATTTTCTCATATGGTGTTTCTGCTGTTGCTAGGAGCAACTTATAAAAGCAAATACCATAAAAGTTTATACACGGGTGCAGGAAGTGCTGCTGGGTGCTTGGCTTGGGTCCAAGTTTATTGTAGAACAAAGCAGTTCTACTGACTTCTAATGTGATTGGTTTCCAAGGGCTCAGAATTTAACAGAACATGTAATCAGCTTGAACATGAGGAAGTTTCCTAGTAACAGCAGTTTGGAGTGGATTACTGGGACATGTCTGTGGAAGCTGAAACTCTTCCCTCTCATAAGGTGAGAAGCCTCTTCTGCCAACACACACACACACACACACACACACACACACACACACACGCACGCACGCACGCACGCATGCACGCACGCGCGCGCGGACACACCTCTTCTGCTCTCATGCTTCTCTGCCTTGTCTCTTGAGTCTCTGAAACCAAGAGTCAAAATAAAGCATTCCTCCACAGAGCTATTTCCAGAAGGCCTTTGTCACTGAGCTGCTAAGTCTGACTAAACACACAGGAACTGGATGTTTGTTTTCTTTGTCCGAATTTCCCTCTACACATCTGCATTTGATTAAAGCTCAGCTTTGGACATTGAGATGAAAAAGAAGGAGAAGTAGGGAGGAGAGAGTCTGCCAGCTTGACCACACATTTTCTTATTTATAGTAAAGAGGCAGGGAGCTGGGTAACCAAAGACTAAAGATCATCCAGAAGTACAAGGGAGGAATGGGGAGAGCAGGGAGACACCAGTGATCTGTGCTGCTGGACTGAAAGGTCCTCCTTACCTGCAGTGTCTCTCCATCTTTTGCCCACACATTGATCCTAGCAATCATGGTCCATATATTGATCAGACCCATCATGTTCCATCCACTTCATGACAAGCTGTCTCACCCCCAGTCATAGCCAGTTCCTGATGTGTGCCTCCAAATCTTCTACCACACCACAGAACTGCCCAGGCCTGTTGCCTGCAAACTGGTGTGACTTCTGTTCAATTCCTGGGATTCTTGGACCGTAGCTATGTTTACTCAGCTGCCCACTCATGAATAAAGAACACAGTCTACACCCAGGGAGCACATACACTATGAATTTTAAAACTAAGAAAAAGAAAAAAAACTTGTTAAAGTATATCAATAAGGCAGAGGAAAGAGGGGTTAATACTAGTTAGCTCTGTCTGTGTTATTTAGTTACTTGTATTGTAACACCTGGCAAGAAGTACCTTAAGAGAGGGGAGGGGGAGGTTTATCTGGCTCCCAGTTCAAGAGGACACAGTCTTTCATGGTGGTGGAAGGCTTCTCAGCAGAAGGCAGCTGGTCATGTTGCATCCACAGTCAGGTAGCAGAGGGGAGTGAACACTGCAGCTCATCTCCTTTTCTCCCTTTTATTCACTGGGGACCTAGTGCACACTTCAGGTAGCCTTTCTACCTTAATTACCCTAGTCTGGAAAATGCCTCTCAGACATGGCCAGACATTTGTTTCCATGGTGATTTTAAATCCTGTCAAGTCGACAACCAAGAATGCCAATCACATTCTCAATCACAGGGCTTAAACTAGAAGAGAGTTTAGAGATGAGGAAATAGATCCAAACAGAGCTCATTTAGATGAATGGTTCTCAACCTGTGGGTCCAGACCTTTTGGGGCTAACATATCAGATCTTTACGTTACAATTCACAACAGTAGCAAAATTATGGTTATGAAGTAGCAAGGAAAATAGTTTCATGGCCAGAGATTACTGTAACACGAGGAACTCTTTTTAAAGGGTCTCAGCATTAGGAAGGTTGAGAAGCACTGATTTAAACACAACATCTCGTTATGCTGCCCTACATAGTCTCAAGCTCGGGGTCAAGCCACCGTCCTGCCCTCTCAACCCCCTGAGCAGCTGGGACTATAGCATGTGACATCACGCCAGGAAAATGATAGGAGTCTACACCTTTCTCTTTTGTCTTTATGATTTTTAAAGAAAAGAAATTAAATGGTTTTTCTACTTTGTTTTGTTTTCCGGGGTGAGGTCTTGCTATGTAGCCCTGCCTGGCCTAAAACCAACTATACTATGCAGCCTAAGTTAGCCTTGAATGACCTCAGCCTTCCAGGTATTGGGATTGTAGGTATGTGCCACCACATCCAGTTATTTTTCTACTATTTAAATATGAATAGCCCATCTAAATCATGATTAGTTCTTCATATTTAATGACTGGAGTAAACAAGTGAATAGATAAACATCAAAGACCTGTTGAGTGCCCTAGGTTGCTGTCTGGACACCCCTCTCCAGAGGACATTGTGCACTTCTGCATCAGGATGTTTATTTTGGAGCTGTTTACTTAGTTGTTGGGGTCCTACCCAGATAAAGTATTTACATGTCATGAACCATCATAAGAAGCCAAGTAAGAAACAAGCAGGGAAGGGACCAGTGGAAGAGTCAAGCTGGCGGAAAATTGAAAATATACAGGTATTGACCCACAGCAAGAGAAGTGAGAACATGGGATCCAGTGTCTTGCAGCGTGAGGTATCCTTACCCCACATCTCATATGAGCAGTGGATCTGTAAGTACTCACTTCCTACAGGGGTAAAAAAGGTTAGTTACTGGGCCGGGCAGTGGTGGCACATGCCTTTAATCCCAGCACTCGGGAGGCAGAGGCAGGCAGATTTCTGAGTTCGAGGTTAGCCTGGTCTACAGAGCGAGTTCCAGGACAGCCAGGGCTATTCAGAGAAACCCTGTCTCAAAAAACAAACAAACAAAAAGATTAGTTTCTTGTTCCATGGGTCTAAAATATAAAAGCCGAGGACTTGCCTGCTGACAACTGATGTAGACGCGGCTAAACTATACCTAAGACAGGGTGGGAGATAGAGAAGCCAAGGACAGGAGCAGATATGAATGCATAAGCTGTGTACACATACTTGGTGATCTGGTCAGCATCTTCTGCCTTGGACTAGTTCTGCCTAGAAACACAGGGGCTACGAGGCTGCCTCTGAATATTACATGGGGGTCTTCTGTGTACTATGTGTGTTCATTGTCTTCATGACCTCTCTCACTAGTATAATCAGTGAATTGTGGTACAGTCATACAATTAAATCCTCATGGGAGCAAGAAGTGGGGGGCAGAGACAATCACAGTATCAAAGATGGGTCTTAAAGTCACTATGACACCTGAGAAGCAAGAGGAAAAGGTGTGCCCGGTCCACCTATATAAAATTGTACGGCAAGCAAACCCAAACTGTTACTTGAAGAAAACAAGACATTGCAGCCACAAGAAAGAGGACAGGCAGCACAAAGGCGAAGTGCTGGGAGAAAGGAAAATCACTTGTTGCTTCAGGACTCTGGGAGGTTCTGAGGTCCCTGGGTTGACAGAGTGGCCATCCTATGTCTAGTGTCCTGCACATTCTCTGTGGTGCCCTAATAATGTACCCCAATATCTGCTGCTGCAGGAGTTGTATTGTTTGACCCAGGGCCCAGCTGTAGATTGGACCCCACCGCAGCACCTACACAAGGTCGCTTCTCCCTCCAATGATGCTCCTACCATGTCTGAGTGTGACAGGTGCAGTTAGAAGGACACAGATCTCTTCATCTGCTGGCTTTGCCTTAGGGGATCTCCAGACAGCTCCACAGGACCTTTCTTAGACTACAGGCCTTCTGGGAGGAGCCCACTCAAGTGTATTCATCTGTCACTCAGGGCCAACTTTGCTATGGGGATAATGTATAACCCCCTTCCTTCCTCCCCCTACTTCCCCACCCAAGCCCTTTCCAGCTTTCTCCCTGTGTTCCTTGTATACTTCATCCTATGTTGGCTCCTTCTTCCCAAGCCAGTAGCTGTATGTTATTGCATTCTTAAGAGTGCCCATATTCATAGGAGGGATGGGTAAGAGGGAGGCATGTGACCTGCAGGTACATCTGTAGGGAGCTGGTGACACTACAGTCATACTCTGCTGACCCTCCTAGGCCTCTCAGTGTAGAATCTGGAGAGGTGGATCTGTAAGCAGAGTCATACATTACAGGAAGATCTCAAGTTTAAGGGCTGCCTGGACTAGAGAGTGAGTTCAAGGTCAACTTGGCCAACTTAATGAGACTCTTCTACTTCAAAATAAAAAGAGAGCTGTAGATACAGCCCAGTGGTAGAGCACAAAGCCTTCAGGTCAGTCCCCAGTAGTGAAACAAATAAACAAGTTAGGCACAGTTAATGACAGTATAAGGTCAGTTAAAAAGCTCTCAGGTCAGCTGATCTGGCTTATGTGGGGAAGTCCCAGGCCAAGAAGAGATCCCATCTCAAATAAAAGAAGGAAGGTGACTGGTGACCTACACATGAAGTTGTCCTCTGACTTCCACACATGTGCCATGTTTCTGCATTACCTCTATACATGAATGTATATATACACCTAGACAAAGACACACAGATACACACACACACACATACACACACACACACACACACACACACACACACACACACACACACACTGTTAGCATCAGGGCCTCCAAAGCCTGTGCCGCCACATGGATGGGCCTCACAGACCTGTTGCCAGGGCAACAGCCGCCATATTCTCAGAATCCATTGGGCTCACCTCCCACCTTCACCTGTGGCCACTATGTCAGAACTCATATATATATGGGAAACACTCCTCCCTTACTCTCTCTCTCTCTCTCCTCTCTTCTCTCTCTGCTACTACCCCCTCAATTAAACCTCTTAACACATGGAACTGTTTGGGCCTAGTGTGTGGTACATCCTGATGTGAGCTGCTGTTCTAACACATCACACACACACACACACACACACACACACACACACACACACATACATAGAGGGTGGCGGGGATAAGGAAAAATATTTGCATAGCAAGCATAAGGACCTGCATTCTGCATTCTTTACCCCAGCACCACAAATTAAAAACTCACCACATCTCATTCAAGTCTTCTATGGGGAAGGAACCCTAGAACATCTAGACCAGAGATTTTTACATTGGTAACCAACCCTGGTCTTTTCCATCTCTTAATAGCTCCATGAACAGCTCTTCATGTTGAAAGCCATAAAAGGGCTTCACGTGAGAAAATAGCATTCTCATCACAGGCATTATCAAAACATCTAATTTTGCTCATGTTTTGTTTACAATTTTATTGACCCGAAAATGGATTTTATGACAGTATTTTTGGCAAGTAGCTCTAAAATGTTTTATGTTGATAAAATCAGTTATTATAGTGGTTCTAGAAAAATGAAAATGAATGGTCATTGTCTAACTGGTTCCGTGTGTCTTTCTACCTCAGTGTGAACAGGCAGAATATATACAATAATAGAAAGATCACAGTGGTCTGAAGTCAGCTAATGCTGCCTGTCACTCCACACCAGATGCTTTGCCCACGAATATGCTGATTAGGGAGAATCATACAATTTAAATCAAAATCCCCTCCGGCTAAACTTGACATTTCCAGTGAGACTTGGGGCTTTTAGTCTTGTTAGTGAAAGAATTTAAGAATGACTAAAAAGGAGACTGGAGGGCGATTTTAATGGCGGTTAAAAGACACACTGCAAGGCAGACAAACAGAATCTGCCAGCTGTCCAGACAAGGGAGATCCAAGAGAGAAAGCAATGCACAGTAAGCAAGACTTGGACGGCAGCCACAGGGCATAAACCAGGATAATGAGCTACAAGGCAAAGGGTGTGGCAGGGGTGGGACAACTTCAGAGAAACAGTACAGAAGCTCAAAATGTTGGGAAAGAAAGCTTAGAACACGGATCATCAAATAGTCCTCGATTGAGGGGAAGTCAAGGCAAGAGACTTGGGTGTCTCTGTGTCTGTGTGTGTGTGTATGCACATTCATGTATGTAGGTAGTGCACAAGCATGGCACTTGTATAGAGGTCATTAAACAACTTCATGTGTGGGTCACCAGCTACTTACATTACATCTATAGTCAAGAGAAAAGAGAAACAAACACATGCCTGTCTGTTAGTGCTCGGTGGCTCTCTACACTTACACTACCCGAAAACTACTCTAAGGGAGTGGGATGGGCCTATCCACATCAAGTATCATAATCAAGCCAGACAATCCCATAGGTCAATTTGCTCTGGGGCAATTCCTCTCTGAGGCTCCCTTCCCAGGGGACTCTAAAGCATATCAAGTTAATAACACAAACTACTCATCATACCAGTCATGCCACAACACTCTTAGTTTGGTTCAGAATCCAGTCCAAGGTCTTAACATTGACTTTAATCCTGTCTTCCTAGTTTTTTTGCAGTCGGAGACAGCATGGAGTTTTGGGTTTTCTCTCTCTTTTTCTCTCTCTCCCTCATGCCTTTAGTAACCTTAAAGAACATTGGCGAGTTGTTTTATGAATGTTTTACAATTTGATAGTGTGATATCTTACAAAGTATGTGTTTATCTTTGCTCAAAGTTCCTGGAATTGAGCTCTTGGAATATGTGGAATTTCCTGAGTGCTGGGAATGTTTCTGTGATACTAATGTGGTTACTGTTAGACTCAGCTAGCTCCAGGATCAGGACTGGGTAAAAACAAACAAAACCAGCTATGCAATTAGAGTCCCAGCTTCCAGCCTCTAAGAAATGGAGATTGAAGGCAATCCTCAATGGCCAAAGAACATCAGCCATGCCTATTACAACCCCTGTAAAAGCATTGATTAGTGAGGCTTTGGATTGGTGGGCTATATGTGGGCTCAGAGGGTGGCACACACAAAGACTTAGAAAAGCTGGTTACACTCTGTCCCTGTTTCTTGCTCCATGCGTGTCTTCCATCTGGTCATTGTGGCTTTAGTAATAAGACTGTTCTGCCAAGGTCACTGTTGCTTTGGGTACATCAGGTACTTTGATGGAAAGAAGTTTATGGAATATTCCCCGTCATTTCTGGGATCCATGGGTAGCACAGAAGAGAACAAAAAACTTAAAGATGCAAAAACAGAGTCCAATGGGGATGAAATGGATGGAGTGAGTTAGACCAGTGACTCGTGCTTTCTTTAAAGAATGAGTCATCTTATCTTGAGGAACCAAACCCTTTAACCTACAGGTCTGTGTGACTGCAGAGAGTGCCAGAAGGGAGTATCATTGTGACTACTAGCAGGTGTCAGAGATGAGGTATTGGAAAATGATACAAAAGGTTATCTGAGGTCTCTTTGATTCCAGGTAGTTAGTGCCAGAATTGAATACAACATGAGGAGCAGCTAGCCAGTAGGTGGTAGAGAAGTAGGTTTTGGAAAATTACACAAAGGATTACCTGAGGTCTCTGGTTATTTTTGGCAGTAATGCCAGAGAAGAAATTATGAGTCTCAAAGTGTCATATCAGGACACTGCCTCAAGACACAAGTGATACTGGTACATCTCTTTGCTTGGATGCTACATGGGATGGCCAGGTTAAGGCAATTTTCAGGTCTATCCACTCTAAATTTATGACTTTCTCATATCTATTGTTTTTAAATGTTTAGGTTCTAAATAAAGTATTAAGCTATATATAAGTTCTTCTTGATTTCTAAAGGTGGTTTTTTTCCTCTTACATACCTATAATCCTAATACTTGAGAAACTGAGAAAGGAGGATCAAGAGTTCAAGGCTAGCCTGAAACATGTCAGACCATGTCTCAAAAACCCAAGAAAGAAAAAGAAAGAAAGGGAGAAAAAAGGAAAGAAAAGAAAAATTGTCATCTGTCTTAGTTATTGCTCTATTACAGTGAAAAGACACCGTGGTCAGAAGAGCTTATAAAAGAAAGCATTTAATTGGGGGCTTGCTTACAGTTTCAGAGGGTGAGTCCATAACTATCATGGCAGGGAATATTGTGGCAGGTAGGCAAACATGACCCTGGAGCAGTAGCTGAGAGCTCCCATCCTAATCTGTAGTCTCAGGCAGAGAAAGCCTGAGACTGGGCCTAGCATGGGCTTTTAAACCCTCAAAGATAATTCCCACTGACACACCTCCTCCAGCAAGGCCACACCTCTTAATCTTTCTTAGTTCGCCAACTGAGAACCAAATATTCAAATCTATGATGCGATGGGAACCATCCTCATTTAAACCACCCCACCATTATAATAGAAAATGAAAGATGGTTATTTAGTTCATCAAATAAAATTGGGGTGGGGGATACAATAAATATGGCAGGCTGTAAGAAGGAAAAGCCCCAGTTCCTGACTTGAGGAGAGTGCTAGCTAGTATTCTAGCTTGCTTCCTGTCACTGTGATGAGCGTCATGTCTGAAATCAACTTCAGGAGCAAAGGATGCATTTGGTTCATACTTCTTGTTTACGGTCCATCATTGAGGAAATTCAGGGCAGGAGCTAAGGCAGAAAACATGGAGGAAGGAACACTGCTTATTGGCTCCCTTTCAGCCCATTTTCACCTATCTTTCTTACAGAGTCCAAGCCCCATAGGGACAATACCTCCAACAG
>JADRCD010234990.1:0-11762 GCA_019843815.1 Montemys delectorum
CTAAGAGGGCTGACAGTGGGTGGTTACAGGTCTATGGGCTGCAAGGTCGAGCCATTCAGAGCCTTTGTGTGGCTTTGTGTGTTGCCAGCCACCTCTGTAGCATTTGAGGGCTGATCTGTCTTGTGGCAGAAGAGTGTCTTGGGGTGACTCACAGTGCCATCCTCCAGGACCTGGTTTCCTGGGCTCTCTGCAGTGTTGATCTATTCCCAGACAGCATTGTCACATGGAAGAGACATTGTCACAGGCTAAAATTCTATCCTTCCCACCTGCCATCTAGGACGCAGACTCTTAAGTTTTTCCAGAAGCCACAGTAAACACCTTACCATTTCATTAGCTGAGTCCCGGACACATGTGTAAGTGAATCGGTGCTTGCAGCCAATGGGATGGGATCTTGGTTGGCATGCCTAGAGTCAACGTATTTCTGCATCTGATCACAGAGGGAGGTGAGGTGGGTGTGTTCCCTGCAGGGATAGAGCACCCAGGTCTGGGGCAGAATGGAAGTTTTAGGGGATGTAGGATTGTGGATCAAGTCAAGGGGGCCTAGAGAAGGCAGTGAGTGACTGGGGGTTAGGCTGGAGGCTGGTACAGGATTAGAGGCCTGAACGTGGGAGCGTGGGGTAGGGTTATGGGGACACAACGAGGAATGAGGTCATGAGTGGGGCAGCCCGTGTCCTTATGAGCACTTGGTTAGTCAGAGAGAAAGGACACTAGAGATCAGAGGCTATGGCAGGGGATAATGACAATCTCTGCCCTGTGTCCCACCTGTTTGTCACACTTCTGACTATGGCTGTGGGGGCCCAGTGGGATCTGGGAGCCTCACAGTGAAGAGTTAGCAAGAGGTGATGCACTTTTGAAAAGGAGCCTGCCTGAGTGGGACAGGCAGATCCATGTGCTCTCCTCCAGTCACGTGATCCACTTCAGCCAGTCTCCACTCCCCACTCCCTTCCTATTTGTTGCTGCAAATCTGTGTGTGGCTCGCACATGAGTCTATGTGTGCCTGTCTGTACCTGTGTGCGCCCCCGTGTGTTCATCTCTGTGCGTGTCTTAGTGTGTGCCTGTGTGTTCTTATGTGTGTCTGTGTGTCTATATGTATCTGTATGTGCTTGTGTGCCCCGTGTGTGCCTGTGTGTACCCGTCTGGGCCTGTGTATGACCCTGTGTGTGCCTATGTGCTTCTATGTGGATGCATTTATGAACCCGTGTTATATACCTATGTGTCTGTGTGCGCCCCTGTGTGTCTCTGTGTTGTGTGTGTGTGTGTGTGTGTGTGTGTGTGTGCCTGTGTGCCTATATGTACGTCTGAGTCTGTGTATGCCTGTGGATGTCTTGTCTTTGTGAGCTTGTGTGCTTATATGTACCTATGTACCTGTGTATGTCTTTGTGTGACCTCATGTGTATGTGCACTTATGTACCCATGTATGCATGTGCTTACGTACACCCAAGGTCTCAGGGGGCCCTGATATGTAGACCAGTGTGCATGCATTCGAATGTCCGTGAATGGGGCTGGGGCACGAGCGGGGAGACGATTTTCCTGGAGGCCATGCTTGATCAACTGCCAAGCTATCTCTATTGTCATGTCAACCAAATATTTTTCAGCCTCCCCGCCCAGAAGCCTCGGAGCGCTGTCTCCTCCCGGCTGCGAACCCCAGACCAGACTTCCAAACCGCTAGGCCAATCTGGAAGCCCTTTTTTTAGCTGCCGAGGGGAGGGAAAAAAAAAAACCCATAAGCAAACACAAATCCACTGATCGTCGCCGCTGCCTTCTCTGCAGTTTAATTTCTGAGCTTTGATCTGATACTGGGCCCCAGAGGACGTGTTATTTCTAAATAACGAGCCAAATGTTTGTGCCCGACCTTGAACTCTTCTGGTTTGGGGAAAAATATGACTTAGCATAGTTGTTCTTTGATGCGGCCAGCAGCATGGGGATCAAAGACTTTTCCAGGGGGCAGAGGCAGGAAGGGTGGCAGGGCCCTGTGGTGCCCTGCCCTGGGTAGCAGAGCCCTGGGTGGGGCCACACCCACCCACTCAAACCCCCATAAATGTCCTCACTGGGCCTTGAGCCTAGCCACACCAGGAAAACCTGGTATCCCCAAAGTCTCCAGTGGCTGTGGGGGTCGAAGGCCCTGGACAGGGGTGGAGACAGTCTGCTGTAGTGACGCTGGGACTCCAGAGACCCATCCTAGAATTGGGTAGGACCCCTGCTTGTAAGTATGGCAGTCTGAGATGGCTCATTAGCACATAGGTACATGCAATAGGAGGTACAGGTGGCCGCAAGCTGTACTGGAGCTATACAGTGGCCACTTGGAAAGAATTGGAGAAAGGCGCCCCCTGCTGGCACGTGCCAGTCCGCAAGTACATGGGCAGGTTCAATCAGGCTGGCTTGGTACCTAGATACAAGCTGAGATGCGTAATTCTAGTGGTGCAGTAGCCCACGATGCTTCAGGCCTGGGCTCAGGTCCCAGTCCCAAGGCATTGAACCAGGCAGGGTGCAGAGAAATGTCCTAGGAATGGTTGATTCCACACCGGAGAAGCCATTTTTCCCTGGGAAGCCTTGCTACCAGTCTCCTCAGTGGGGGTCAAGGTACAATGTGAGCAGTCACCTGCCTTAGTAATCAAGCTAGGGAGAGGGGGGCCTTTCTGCTGTTTCTTGCAGCTCCTGTTCAGAACCTTGTCCTTGGTATTTGCTGGTAAGTCTCAGCCAGGGGAGGAGTCTGTCTGTCTGGGCTGGGCTAACCCCTGAACCTCGGAGCTCAAGTGGTCTCCAGTCTTCTAAGGATCCACCCAGAACCCAGGCCCAAGAGATCCCTACATCCCAGATGCAATGCATGTCCCCAGAAGCCATACCTAAACTGGCACTTCCTGTTTGAGGTATCTCAGGTGGCTTGCAGGGAACTGAAACCTAGGCCACTGCTCTGAGGCTACTCCTTGGCCAGGGAGGGGTTGAGACGTGGTGGTGCTGTTTGTTTGTTTGTTTGTTTGCTTTTGAGACAGAATCTCACGTAACCCTTTGTGGCTATCTTAGGGTCTCTATTGCTGTGATGAGACACCGAGACCAAAGAGCAGGAGAGGAGAGGAGAGGGGTGATTTTGGCTTATACTTTCACCGTACAGTTCATCGTCGAAGGAAGTCAGGACAGAGGCTTAAACAGGGCAGGAGCCTGGAGGCAGGAGCTGATGTAGAGGTCATGGAGGGGGCTCTTTTCTGGCTTGCTTAGATGTTCCATAGAAGCCAGGACCACTAGCGTAGTGATGGCACTACCCACAATGGGGTGGGCTTGTTCCTATATCAGTCATTAATTAAGAAAATACCCTATGGCTGGATCTTATGGAGGTATTATGGTTCTTAATTGAGGTTCCCTCCCTTTCAGATGACTCTAGCTTGTGTCAGACAGCTGACATAAAATTAGCCCACACAATGGCCTTTAACTCAATATGTAGCCAAGAATACTTTGACATTTGGATCCCCTTGCCTTCAGTTTCCCAGCGATAGGACCACAGGCATGTACTTTCATACCTGTTTTGAATGTGTCTGGGCATGGGATCCAGAATGCCTTGCATGCTAGGCAAGCACTCTGCCAACTGAGTCACATCTCCAGCCCAGGAATCTGTTCCTAAAGATTTAAGTGTGTGTGTGTGTGTGTGTGTGTGTGTGTGTGTGTGTGTGTGTACGTCTATGTTTGAGTATATGTGTGTGTGTGTGTATGTGTATGTCTATGTATGTGTATGTGTGAATGTCTATGCATGGGTAATTGTGCAGGTTCCCTCAGAAAATAAAGCCTAGGAACCCTGAAGCTGGAGTGACTAGCAGTTATGAGCATCCAAATACAGGCAGGCAGGTTCTGGGAACCAAACTCAGGTCCTCAGCGAGAACAACATTCCTCTTACCTTCTGGGTCATCTCGCCAGTCTCCACAGCCGTCCTCTTAAAAGTTCAATAATTGGAGTCAGATAGGGAAGCCAATGCCTGTAGCCCCAGCACATAGGAGGCAAGAAGATTGCTGTAAAGTTATGGCAAGCCTGGGCTACATAGAAAGACCATGTCTCAAGGAAACCAAGTGAAGAAAAGTCAAATAACTCCACTGAGAGGAAACAGTCACGTGATGCGGAATTCTGGCAGGGGTGGAAATATAGAGGCACAACTGGAGAAAATCATGATAAATAAAATCCAGACTTGAGGGCGGGGAAAGATGGCTCAGCGGTTAAGAGCATTGTCTGCTCTTCCAGAGGTCCTGAGTTCAATTCCCAGCACCCACATGGTGGCTCCCAACCATCTGTAATGGGATCTAATGCCCTCTTCTGGCATGTAGGTGTACATGCAGATAGAGCACTCACATAATAAAATAAATAAAAATAAGTCTTTTTAAAAACCCAGACTTGAGACATCAGTGCTGTGGTCATATTGGATCATTCACTATAAGAAATCGTTCTGTCGTATAAACTTTTTCTAGGAGAGAAATCTATTCCCTCCTATTCTCCAGATAGCATCCCCAAATCAGGCCAGAGTACGATTCTACCCAAGTTCAACCTGGAACCCATGAGTTTATTAGTGTTATTTGCAGAACGCTTGTGAAAGGGGTTACGTACAGGACTATGGGTTATCCCAAAGCAGTCAAGCATGGCACGTCCCATCCCAGCGTGGGTGATGACTTCCTCATAGTTGCATAGGTGGAGGCCCCCAGACTTTGGGAAACAGGTGTCTTCACACTTGCATGGCAAACATCTTATCAACTGGGCCATCCCCCTACGCCCTAATCGGACCCATGCATTTGAACAGAGTTGAGGTAGGAGCCAATGTTGGGTGCTTCCCAGTGGTTTGGGGGAAGGCAGACGATAAGCCTGGGTTCCTGCCTCTACCTCAGCACCCCCTTGCTTGCACTTGTCCTGTGCTGAGCAGGTGCACCCATCTGTAGGGTTCTCTGCACCTATGGGACCTATCGTGCAGTCCCGGCAGTGGGCAGCCAGAGCCCTGACCTTTGTCCTCTCCCTCCACGGTACAGTGGAGCTTTCTACTCATCTCTACAGCCAGCCACGTTCTCCAGAGGCCCATAAGGCCTCCTTGCCCTGTGTTCATTTCCATCTCTGCAAACCATGGACCTTCTAGCTTGTAACAGCTCCCCGTGGACTTTCTCATCAACAAGTGTGCACCCTTTGTTTTTCCTCCTTCACTCCTTTCCCCACTCTTTCTTATTTATTTTTTGAGATAGGATTTCATGTAGTCTAGCCCAGCCTTGAACTCTGGGCCTCCTGCCTCAGCCTCCCAAGGGCGGAGAATACAGGCATATACAACTATATACAGCTCTTATTCTTTACAAAGGTTGCATTTTATCCATGCATCGTGGCTCTTTCCAGCAATCTCAGCAGGCAGAGGCTGAGGCAGGGGGTGGGGGTGGGGGATTATCATGAGTTCAAGCCCTTCCCAGGCTTCATAGAAAGTACCAGACCATCCTGAGCTTCGGAGTGAGATCCTGTCTCAGAACAATGACAAATGGCACTGTATGGATGTTAGAAGTTGTTTGGCAATCTGTTGGTGAACTTTGAGAACATTCTAAATGCCACAGTGAGTGACTGACTGCTTGCAGTGGTACCATAAGGGTGTAGGGCTTTTCTGGGGTAAAGGGTTTACATGTTGACATTGAGCCCACTGGCTGAGCGACCATCGATATTACACAGCTCATCAGCCACAGACAGTGTCTGTTTCCCACTGGCCTGCCGCGTGCAACACTAGCCAAATGCCTTGCTTTCTGCCAATCTTGTGATAAAGTGGGTCCCCATTTCCTCCCTATTCACATTTCCCATCCCAAGCCAGGCCTGTCTGTTGACTAGGCAAGTTGATCCCACTTCCTGTGCCTCCGTGGGGACTGGGCACTTCCTGGGCACTCACCATGTGCTTGGGATGTAAACTCGTTGTCACTTCCTTTCTTGGTGGACAGCTGGGTTTCAACTTTGGCCCATGGCTTGTCTGGGTGAGTGTCACACAATCTCTGCTTGCTGCTTTGCCCAACTTTACGGGCATGGTCTCCAACCTCACTACATCCTGCTATCTAAGTCCAGCAGTGCTGAAATTTCATTCTCGTCTCAGTCAACTGGGCTGATGGCAAGCACGCATGTGGCATCTATAGGACATTCCAGAGATTCTTTATTTTATTTTTGTATGTGTGCATGTGTATGTGTATGTGTATGTGTGCACGGGGCATTCACCAGTGTATGCACACGGAGGCTAGGGACTGATATCACGTGCCTTCTTCAGTCTCTTCTCCAACTTACTTTTGGGCACAGGGTCTCTTACTGAACTAGAGCTTACCCATTAAGGCTGGTTGGCCAGCGAGCCCTTGAGATCCTCCTCTCTTAACCTTCCTGGCACTGGAATTATAGGTGCTCACAGCACATCTGGCTTTTTACTTGGTGCTGGGGATCAATGTCAGGTTCTCAGGGTTACGTGGCAAACATTCCTCCTGAGTCATCTTCCCAGCCCTTGGAACATTCTTGAGTGAAGGGGTGTCTTAGTTACTTTCCTATTGCTGTAAGACACCATGATCAGGGGCTGGAGAGATGGCTCAGTAGTTAAGAGCACCCAATGCTACTCTTTCTAGAGGATTGCCAGCATCCACATGACAGGCCAAAAACTGTCTGTAACTCGAGTTCCTGGGGATTTGATTTCTTTTGCTAATTAACTTAGACACCAGGCAAGAGTGTGGTGAACATACATTCAGGCATATGCACTAGAGAAATTATTTAAAAAAAAAAAAAAAAAAAAAAAGAGGCCATGACCAAAGGCAACTTATAGATGAGTTTATTTGGGGTTTACAGTTTTAGAGGGTTGCAGTCCATGGACATCATATCAGGGAGCATGGCAGTAGGCAAGCAAGCATGGCACTGAAACAGTAGCTGAGAGCTTGTATCTTGAAAAACAACCATGAATCACAGAGAGCCATGTGGAGTGTTGTGGGCTTTTGAAACATCAAAGCCCACCCTCTGTGATAAACTTCCCCCAACAAGGCCACACCTCCTAATCCTTCCCAAACAGTTCCCACTAACTGCATAAAAAAAAAAAAAAAAAAAAAAAAAAGAATGGTGTTATGGGGGGGCCTTTCTCATTCCAACCACTAGGGGCCTCATCGGTGTTGCAGCAACAGAGAAGTAGAAGATTCCATCTGCACTACTCAGTGGTTCAGAATGGACTGGAAAAGACAGGACGACACCCAAGCACACGACGGCTAAGGACGGCTCATAGGTGACAAAGGGTGACAACGGAGTGAGTCATGGGGTAGAGTGAACTTCACCCTCAGGAGCCTCAGGTCAGACACCATTACCGTGAAAGAAAAGAAACAAGGGGAAAATCAAGGCCAAACATGGTGGCGGTGGAAATTAAGTATCATTCCTTAAATATATGACAAATATTTTAGTCAACAAAGTCACCAAGATTTGAGGTAGAGTCAAGGTAACAGAGAAGCTGGAGTCCAAGGGGTTAGAGTTATGGAGGCTGATGTAGGGAAGGCAGGGTTCAAGAGAGCTGAGGTCAACAAGGCCGGGATTAGGAAAACTGGGGTCCAGGAGGCTGGGGTCATGGAGGTAGGGGTCTGAAAGGCTGGGGTCAGGGAGGCAGGGCTAATTTAGATTGGTTCCTTGTGAGCTGGGATAGGGCTCGTTACTCACAGCTGACTGGCCTCCTCGCTTCTCTGCCTCTTCTCCTTGAAAATCTTCTCAAGCTCTTGGCCAGAGCAGGGTGATAGCTTTGTGTGAGTTCTGCGTTCCCTGGGAGCCACCTTACCTACCAGGTCAGTTGGCACCTGTCCTGGAAACAGTGCCAGTGTCATTCAAACAAAGACAAAGACAAACACCCTGTGTAAAGTTAGGGCACAGATAGCTGGGAGCTTTCTTTCTGACTGTTCAAGCTTATGGAAGGCTTCCAGAGAGTCGCTGTGTACTGGGAAGGGCCAGAGTACCACCCACAGCAATGGCGTTTTGCTAAACACTCTGTTTAACGTGGAAGTCTCATAGGCTTTTAATACAGGTCACCTGTAACTGCAGATGGACTGAAGCTATCTGAATGGCGAGCCCGTGACATAAGCCCAGGATGCCAGGCCGGCCTGCGCAGTGCTCCACTCTGGCTTCGGGACAACGAAAAGTAGGGGCTCTAGAAAGTTCATAATATGGAGTTAGGGCACTCGTGGGCCTGTGGCTTTCTGGGATCTGGTGGTTTCCTCCCCTCCTGCATACCAATGGGAATAAAAGGGGAGTAAAAGAAACGGAGACACGAGGAACTCTGGGCCTCAGCTGTCTGTGCTGGGGCCATGGGTGACAATTTGCTGGGATATAGGTTCTACCAAGACCGGGGAGGGGGGGCTCTCCAGGCAGCCAGTCTTGCTTCGAGGTTCCCGAGGACTTGGCTATGAGTGCCAACTAAGTGTTGGGCACAATGCTAAGTGGGCTGGTTATGTCAGGTGATCAGTGCCTGCATCATTGATGCTCATGAGGAGGGCATTCCTCAGGTAAGATGGCAGAGGGAAATGTGGTCGAGCCAACTCCTTGAACAAGGAGAGGATAGGCCCCCACATAAGGCTGCAAGGCCCTAAGCAGGGTGGGTTTGGTATCAGTGGCCCAAAGATCCCATCCCGGCCCTGATTTCTTTTTATCCCTGCCTTCTGCCTAGCTGGCCTCATTCCAAATCAAGCTGTCCCTCACGTACACACAAAAGAGCTGCTGTAGTCCCAGGTTTCGTATCGAAGTACCACCCCGCCCAGGAAGGAGAGAGTGATCTGTTCCAACTGTCCACACAGAGGATCACAATGGGGCCCCTGAGGTCAGGTGCCCGCCCTTCAGTGCGCACATGGGGCAGGGGAGAAAAAGATGTGTGAGCTGTGGGTGCTGGGTACATATGTGAGCATTGCCTCCATCCTCTGGGCTTATTTCACAGACAAGAGCTTATGAAGTTTAGGGTAAGAGGAAATTTGGGCTGGCCAGTGCAATAGAGCTTGCCTGAGACCAGAGCCTGTGGGAAGGCTGTGGTGCTCACCAGAACGTTAGAAAACACACCCAGGGACCCACGCACCAGACACCTGAGGGGTGGGTCTTAGCAGACCCACCCAGACCGAGAAGTTTCGAAAGACTGAAAATGGGTGGACTGATTGGGCCCGCTGCCTTCCGGGATCTTCCAGGCTTCTGTAGCCATTTACAGAAAGCCGATGCCACCGGAATGATTCATGTTCTTAGGAGCATGTATGAATCGTCTCTGGTGGAACTCCACTGACTGTCAACTGGGGACAGCCGGCCACATCACACCTAAGCTCACCAGGGCATTCCCGCCTCCTCCTCCTCTACTGGCAGTCAGAAGTTTTACTGGCTTCCTCATTGCCTTGTTAAGTTCAACAAAACCTCTGAATGTCAGCCGCATGCCATTTTTTTTATTTTTTTTTTTATCCACCTGGTCCTCGGGTAGGTCTAAGCTCTGGAGTAGTGGCCGGGGAGCCTGGCAGGATGCCAAGGGAAGAGCTTGCAGGTGTGCTAGCCCTGCCCTGCTGTTCTAGACACCCTGTGAGGTCGCCTTCTAGAGACTCACTCATTCACTCCTCAGCCGTTCATGCAGGCTTCACGATCCCTCTCCAGCTTCAGGCTAAATCATTGTGCGAGGCTGGGGATGGCTTTCCATGGTACCTCTCAGCCTTTCTGTAGGCATCACTTTAAAGTCAGAGGACAGTAAGTGTCTTCCCTTTCGCCCCTCCCCCTCCACTCATCTGTGGACGTGACCTCAAGCAGTTCCTCTTCGGGTTCAAAGTGTCTTCAGCATTTCTGTTTTCAAGGAAATTCTACACTCAGTGTCAGAGTACATTTGCGTGTTAGCACCAGACAGCGTGGAAGTGGCTTCCCTCAGAGGGACCTGGTTTACTCTAGGGCAGTGTGTCTCAACCTGTGGGTTACAACCCCTCTGGGGGAAGGTGTCAAACAACCCTTTCACAAGGATCCTCTCGGAACATCGGAAAACACGGATATTTCCATTAAGATTTCTATCAGCAGCAAAATTGCAGTTATTAAATAACACTAAAAATAATTTTGTGGTTGGGGGGGGGAGGTCACCACAACCTGAGGAACTGTATTAAAGGGCTGCAGCATTAGGAAGGGTGAGAACCACCGGTCTAGGGACAGATCCTTTCTCCTTTTCCAAACCCCGTGGCTCTCTTAGGGATGCACCTCGGCAGGGAGAGGCAGGGGCTCTACGGGATCTCTCTTGGGCAGTCACTCCGGGAGCCTGCGCTCCCTTCCATGTTCTCAGGTCCCAGTCAGGAAGGAGTGCCTCAAGGCAAGCAGAGACTGAGCCCGCAGGCTGCTCTGAGCCCGACCCTGGCTCAGAAACCCTAAGCGAGAGTTTCGGAGAGGCACAGTCAGATGCAAGGGTAAATAGAGAAAGATAGAGAAACTGGTGGCAAGGGTCTGAGCCTGTCATTCACAGCCTCTATCCTCCCCTGGACAACCCCTTCTAGAAAGCAAGGGAAGTGATGGGATGAGGTCTTCAGAAACTTGGCACAGTCAAAGACACACCTGACCATGGGCCAGAACCCAGTGGGTTTTAAGGTCTATATGGTCTTTGGCACGATCTCATCTGGTCTTGGGATCAAGGCTCCTAGGCCCGAGTGTCAAGGGCTAACTTTAGGGTAGTCACTGTTTCAGGTTGGAAAATAGGGTGGCTCTTACAGCTTTGACCCTACTGGGGTTTCGTGAAAGGCTGTCTTACCCCACCCAAGGGCTATCTGCCATGTTCCTTCCAGATCCCCACTACCCGTGTCCCCACAAGACAGTGTCTGTGTCCCCTAACTCCCAGGCTCTCTGCAAAAGGCCTTATGAGTAAAGGAGACGGGCTTGTGGGCCCATCCTGGTGTGAAGAACCCTCCCCTCTACCCCACCCCACTATCATCTCATCCTTACTGGGTCTCATGCTGACCCCAGATCTGGCGGGGTATCTTAGGAAGGGTAGCTTAGGATGTGTGTCCTAAGGGGTGGGAGTGTGGCTTGTTCTGTAGGCGTGGCCTCGCCATTGCAGCTACGCTGGACTGGGGAGCCAGGACTTGGTTTGTGGGTGGCCCTCTGCTGCCACCTGGTGTCCATTGTCTGCTATGCACTCTTTCTACTTGACTTTGGCGTTGCAGATGTGCGCATGCTCCTGTTGCAACAGGAGTCCCTGGGGTTACATGTCGTCGTGTGTGTGTGTGTGTGTGTGTGTGTGTGTGTGTGTGTGTGTGTGTGTGTGTGTGTGTGTGTGTGTGTGTTTTACTGGGCTAGACATCCATACAAGGACAGTGCTTTTTAAAAGGGCACACCACAAACTGGCAGAAGCTGCACTGCACCTGGAGAGTCCAAACCCTTGATAACAATGGGGGAAAGTGAGTCCCAATCCCTCCTCCTCTTCCCGTGGCTGTGGCCTTGGCGACTTTTTCGGTCGCCTGGCCCACCATGGAGTGCATCAATTCCTGCTGAGAGAGCTGTAGAGGATCAAGGCCTGCCTGTGGGTGGAGTTGCATTCTCCTGGGGAGGAAGCCAACGCAGAAAGTGTGCAGTAATGAATGCCCTCGAATCCTATGATTTAAGGCCACAGTGCTTCCTCATTGCGAAGTATAGTTCAAAGGAAATTACAGGATGTGGGAGTTGGGATGCTCTTCTGTAATCCTCAGAGAAAGGAGAATGGGGAGTTTCAGGCCAGCCTGAGCTACATAGTAAGACCTGTTTTTTTTTTTTGGTTTTTTTTTTTTTTTTTTTTTTTTTTTTTTTTGGTTTTT